>DWAN01001919.1:0-16377 GCA_018230445.1 Heliconius hewitsoni
CCTGAGAAGAACCGGCGCAAGAAACTCAGCGGGACTTATTTTTTTAAATCAATTACACACACTCACATTTTAACGTTTCTGACAATGATACTTTGAAACAGACAGATTATTATATATTATAGTTATATTGTTACTTAATTAAACATTTATTTCAAACAATAGGTAATTTTAAAAATCATTAAAAACTATACAAACCTAGATACAATATACATACGATACGATACATAACAATAAATTGATATACATATATAATATTTAATTATTAGAATGCTTAATTTTTATCATGTATCAATTTATTATTATTATTATAACGAATTATATTTTAGAAGGTCGTTTTTTGCTGATCTGTTTCTATGTTTTCACTTGTCATATTTCTCATGGCCGTATTGGCAAATGTGCCCGAGGCTGGCGAAAAATAATAAAAAATAAATGGCATATACTTGGCATATAAACCCACTAATAGACATATAGATCTATTATAGATTTGCCGGTCCATTTAGTTTTGAAATTACAAACAGACATTTCGTTTTTTTATTTATATGTATAGAATACAGATGCCTAGATTATTTGAGTAAGAAATATTGGTTGTATATTATCTATACTGTTATTACGATGAATACATCGTAATTTATATATTTTTCGTGGATATCATTTGATTTTGCTTGCAAAACTTGTCGTATTTAATTTTTTTCGTTGTAGTCGTCACTACTTCACTAGCAGTAATAAATATCACACCCCAATCCACAGCATCAACCAGACGCCATATTGTAAAAATGAAAAAAAAGTCGTCGAACTTCAAAATGATTATTAGATTCCTGTCATGATTTTTAATTTTAATTAACATTTTTTAGTAATAAACTAAAATGTTAATTAAAATTAAAAATCAAACAAGTAATTTTTTTTTAAACAATCATTTTTGTCAATTTTTATTCTTACGAAAGGTATATTTTAGTTAGTAGGGGGTTCAAACATCTACTATATTAGCTCAAGTTCCAGAAAATAAGAAGATTGCACTTATTTCGTCTTATCCTATTAATAGAATTTATAAATCCTAAACGAACTGTGTGAATTAAAAAATAAAAAAACAGAGACAAAATACTAGATTGCATAAAATTAAAAAGAAAAACAGCAACCCCTGTAGATTATTAGAATTGACACTCGGATGGACACCTATTCTTTAACACATTAAAAAAAAGCACGGCAAGGCGAACTATATACTTGTTGGACTTGATTTTTATTTTTAGTCTTTTACTCTGTCTGTCTGGGTCTTTATCTTTTGCAAAATTTTTTTTTGTTACATATAATATGTATATCTTAAAAAATGTTATAAAATAAAATACGTATTATTTTAATACCTCTAACTATTTTATTGTAGACGGTGTACGTCAAGTTTCGAAACTCCAGATCCATTATGTGATGTCTGAAACAAAAATAAATAATTGATTAGTTTTTTTACATTAATACCTTTATATATATTTATTTTGTAGTGCGCAAAATTATTTTATTGAATTGTCTAGAATCTTACCTTGTAATATATGAACATATCTATAAAAAATAATAACATAATTGAAACACATACGTAACTCAGATTATTAAATAAGTAAATTGTGAAGATTAAGCGAGCGAAGCTTAATATAAATAGTCAATATAGATAACTCTTATGTAATACAAATTACAAATAAACATATTAAAAGTAAATAATTACTTGAAATCACGATTGTACGATCTTGGTTTCAAGTTGCATTAAACTCGCTAAGCCGCTTTCACTGTCTTGGACAAAGTTACAATTTTCCCTTTAAGATCTCGTTGCTCGCTAGAAGTAATATTTCTTACAGACCTAGTGCATTAAGTTTCCATTATACAATACAGTTTTTATCTATTCTTAATATACACAAACTATTTTTCTCTTTTATATGTAAATTATGAAAAAATATAACATTTTTGTTAAATCTATTATTACTATTAAATACAATGCTCTCGCGCATTTACATCTAGAGTTAGTTTAGATTAAGCTAATCTAGAGATCAAAATGATCTTTTAAAATTACAAAATAACAACTTTCGTCATTTGTCAGTAATAAACAAAAACAGAAAAGGCCTTTTATCCTATTAAACCGATAAAAAAAGATTTTCACTTTAACATAATATCATTTTTTTTGATGGCCTCCATCATTATATTGTAATTATATGATAATAATCATATATATAATACATATTGTTGGAATTGGATATATTTACGTATAATGATTGATTTGTGCTTTTATTAGCCGTACCTTTAAAATGACATTAAAAATATTAAATATACTTTTGACAGTCAAGTAACAAACCTATTATATTACATCACTATCACTATCTATAGAACATTCTCCAACATACAATACTGCTTTCACAATTTATGTCGATATCTCTTATTTTTTCTTTATTACGTTTTACAGATATTAATATATTTTTTAATATAAGAGGGCAGTCGTGGCGTAGAGGTACAAAGTGTGACTGTAAACTCAACGGGTTGTGGGTTCGATCTCCACTCGAGGAAATGTTTTTTAAAATTTATATTTTCATTTTCTTCGCTCTTGTGTCGAGGCAAAGCGCGGCGTTGAGTTCCAGCACTTAATACGCAATGCCTCTAGAATTCGGTGAAAAGTGGAGAAGAGAGTGTCTTAACACTAGGTTCCCTCTGCCTACTGCTGCTCTGCTATGTACGGGATACAGCGTGAAGTTGATTTGATTTTGATTTTATATCTATTTATGTATATTTATAATAAAATCTTAATTGATCGCTTTATACTAACTGATATAAGAAAAAAATGTTATTAGAGGTGTTTATGAATGTAATGGAACTCAAAACAATAATTTTTAAATTGTCTTCTTCTTGTTTCATCAAACACAAGATATTGAATTCAATAAGAATTGACTGAAGCTATAGCTATTAATGTTATATTGCCTTTAAAATTGACATTGTTATTAGATCAATAATGCAATTCAGATGAGAACAATAAATAATTGTGTAGCAGAGGCGAAGCGACGAGTGGGCCGCTAGTATGTATGCAATATTTTTTAAAACATACTAAAATATTTCCGATTTTTTTTGTTATATTTCGGCACAGATTTTAAAATCTTTCGCCATCCCATTGACCCTGTCTCATTGTGTCCTACAATTATTAAGTTATTTACTTTGCTTTGCTAAGTAAATTTAAATATTGCTTACTTTTCAAATGATGAAACTAACATGACTAAAATTTCAAATCCTCTCGTGTCTCAAGCAATGATTTTGTAAAAATTGCTTAACAATAAATTTATTTCAAATATAATATTTATTAAAAATATATTGTAATTTTTTAATATAAAATAAAATTAAAATATTTATATTATATTTTTATCGGAGTGATTTTTTTTATCGCTCCCAGCTTCGTCCCCATTACCTATAGAATTATTTATTTTCTCACCTGCATTATTTTTGTGATCTAATAACATTATCATTTCGCAGAGAATATCAATACCAACATTAATAGCTTAAATTTCAGCAAAATTCAGTAAAACACTTATTTTGTAGCAATATTATTATTTGTGCAGTTCAAGTGAATTACACAATTATTTATTTACTAATCTGAATTGGTAATTAAATTATCATTTCCAAACTATGAAAACTAAAGTTTTGTCAAACAAAATATTTTATTTTGATATAACTTTTACATTTATGAACTGATTTAAATCAAATACTGATACTGATACACAAGAACTGATTTAAATCAAATATTTTATTTAAAGCCATAATATAGAGTGCAATTTTTAACCAAACAAAAATCATAATTAGAACTTAACCAAACTTTCATCAAATACCCTTGCCAAGATATCCTTTCCTATAAAAAAATCGTCGAAATCGGTTGGTGTGATATTGAGTTATCCGTCGATTTGTAGCGCACATGCTTAATGCAAACTTAAGACTCATTTGATTTTCTTATAGATAACATTATCAGCAATGAACCATGAATGAGAATGAATTAAAATGGGACCACACTGCAAGCACCAGCTTTCAAATAAATAAAAACAATAAAAAAACACAGTCGAATTGATAACCTCCTTTTCTTACAAAGGTCGGTTAAAAAGGAATAAAAATTAATTGGGTATTCCGGTTGATTAAAACTATGAAATTTGGAAGGATAGTCTAGCAACGTTTGTGGTTAAATCCTTAAAAAATAATAGTCTTAAATAAGGGGCGAAATTTGGTATTAAAGCAGCTAGTTGAAGTGAGGTATTAGATATAAGAGCTAAACTAAACTTGAACTTCAGAAAAAGCTCGAGACCTCCAATTTTTGTACGGAATTCTCAGTGGGTGAGTCCGACCCGTACTTGGTCGGGTTTTTTATATCTCATGTACATACATTGATCACTTACACTTTTATGTTCGAAACATAAAATAAGAGAAAGAATTCAGTTTTTATTATTATATTTTTACTATATATATTTTATTTATTATATATTTTGATCATATTTATATCCAAGGCTTATCTCCTATAGAATTAATCAAGGTGCCGCTTCTTTAGCGATTTTTTTAAATAGAATCGGAAAAGACATCAGCGTCTTCTAAATCGTTAAAGAGAAACAAAGTCAAACAACGTTCTCTTAACGCACAGTGATATATAAGAAAGTACGCTGCATACATCGAAATCATACCAAACATTAATTAATAGTATTATGCCATAATTAGATACACACTATAACAATAATTTCAAATATAAAAAAAATAAACATACCCAAAATTGTAGTGATAGCCATAATTTAATTTAAAAAAAAAAGATTTTTCTGCGAGTTCATTATATACGTAATAATTTAATATTCAATACTTAACCAAAATATCTATGTACGAGTGTTACAAGTGATCTTAATAACGTTTGATTGAATAACATTATATTTATTTATCCATTAGTACCTATTTTGACATAAAATAATTTTGAGGCTATAGCGGCGCGCTGGAATTGGGTCTGGATGTAAGGAATAATAAGGTGTGAGTTCAGTTTCGACTTTATACAATTGTTTATTTTAATTGTTCCGTTACGAATGAACAGATTCGGCCTGAAAGTGAAAAACGTGTATGTGAGTGTCTAATACTAGGTTCTCCGAATGTATGACTATATGCGGAATACTGAGGGAGTCTAAAAAAAGATGAGAAATAACTTTGTTACTTAATTTAAGCTTCCCGTAAAAATGTAGAGTGTAGAGCTTTTAGTGCTGTGCCGATAACATACATATAACAAATTCGATTATAGCATGATGCATAATAGAATACTAAAATCCTCTGACCTTTTTTTAGCCATAAAAAGAAAATAGAGAATGTTGTTAAGAATCATTGTGTAGCCAAATTTTTTTTTTTTGTACTTAGAGGCGTATATTTATAATGATGTGGAAATTGTAAATTTTATACACAATTTTTTTATAATTTTATTACTTAATATCTACTGATATAGTTGATATTATTATTAATGACTATTATATAATATTATTGCAAAGTTATATTAATCTTCACGTCGATTAAGGACTTCGCTGAATAATAATTTAAGCTCTTTAAATTAATATTGCTTAAGAAAAGATGCAAAGATATCGACAGGTATATTTACCACACCATACCTGTAACACGACGGTTGTGGGTTCTGTTTCCGCTCCAGAGAACAAATTATTATTTATTGATATTTTTATTTCTTCGCTCGAGCACCAAGGCAAAAGCCCGGCACGAAAGGAAATGTAGTGTCTTAACACTACGTTCCCTCTGCCTCCTGCTATTTGCGGGATACAGCGTGAAGCTGAACAAAAATTACATGACGATTATCTCCATCTCAATTAGAAAATAATAAGCAAATCGGATTTAAGACGGATATTTAAGCGAAGCAGTATCTATCTATGCGATAATAATACCCGACTCTCGCCTTGACCGACACCGCGAGGGCATTGAACTTAGTGCAATTTACTGTAAGAAACTGTACTTTATGAATCGTGCTGAATATATATTTTCGATTGTTGCACCCACTGGTAACCCTGGGTTTAAATTGACATTTTCTTCCGCCACTTAATAAATGAAGGAAGTATTGAATTACCGATAAAATTATCCAGAAGTATACTTATTTTACTAAAATATATATATATAATTATTTTGGCGTATGCTTCTGTCCGACAGTATCAAGTAACAATTATAGGCATTACTTATAAATAGGTTTTTTTTATTGATAAGACAAAATATGACATTCAGTTCTCTTGGTCGTAGATTGAAATGTGGTGTTCATATTTTGACAATTGCATTTTTTTTTATTTTATCTTGTCTTTAGAGGCCGTGAAGCTAAAAAAAATATATTCTCTTTATTATTTTAATTTATTTATATGTATTTAATATAATTTAAATATTTTGGGAACGTGCAAAGGTTTTGTCCAATAGCTAGGCATATGACAAATTGGAATACCTATTACTTGAAAATTTATGTAAAAAAACATAACATGTTTTAAATTAATAAAAAAGTAATACGAGAAAAATTAAAAACAACTTCTAGTTATAATCAGCTTTTAAATTATTTAATGTATTAATAGTGAATATTTAATATATAAGATAATTAAATCATATACCTAGGTTTAAATTTAAAAAAAGACAAAAAAAAAAATTATTTTGTTTTGCAATAGCAAGATTACAACACTTATATATATATATATATATATATATATATATATATATATATATATATATATATACAAAACTTATATATACACGTATTCAATTATTTATTTATTTATAACAAACCCATATTATTATAGTGTAATATAATATGAGTTTGTTATAAATAAATAAATCATTGAACACGTGTACTGAAACGTCGTCCTTTCAAAAGAAAACATCGCCTAATTTATCTTGTCAGTATCTTGCCGTCATCAAAACACTGCTGAGATTTATTCCTACCACGATCGGATTTCAATAATATTCATACATCTTTCTTATATTTTGGAGTAGCTCTTTAGCGATTAGACTTTGGATGCAAAATGAACGAACTCAACTCCAATCTATAGGTTAAAAACGTAGAAAAAGGTATATGTAGGTATATAAGTAGGTAGATAAGCGTATATATGTAGGTATGTAATTATTTTTTATTAGTTTTATGCTTTATCCAGAGCACAGCAAGGTATGTTTTTAACATTTTTAAAGTGTTATTCCATACTTGAGAAAGAAATATATTTATTTAGAAAACGTATAAAAATATGAACTTTTGATTTAATTTATAATTTAATTTAATTTACAATATCTATATTATAAATGATATCGTCAGCCTATTTAATTAACTGTTAGGTGCATTGTATTCTGAATACAAACGAGCCTTGACCGAGCCTTGCCTTGTTAAGTTGTAGCCAATTCTTGCTTTAATCTTGACTTAGAAAACAATTGACATCGTAGACAATGATTCGCTACAACGACCAATAATGTTACACAGGCGGATATTTTATATAACAATCTTTTGTTTACTGTTACAATTAAAAATAAACAAAATATTATTTTTAAATTTGGAATGTGTCATTTTTATACAATTGTTCCATTGTGTTTTCTTGTTTTCGCGCCAATATATTGTAAAATAATTTGTTATATTAAAAGGGAGTGGGGTGATAAAGAGACCCGAAACGCTGTGATTGAATTACATAAAGCCAAATACAATATTTAAAATCCATACGCTTGGTACTATTCAAATGTTTATGTACAGGGCTATTGATAAGTACAATGAAACCTGTTTGTAACAGAAAAAGATCGGGCCGTTCACTTAGTGTTCGTTCTAAACAAAGCAGTAAAGAAAAAATCCTATCCGAAAACAAAAGATCTCGAGAGATGAAGAAGAACCATGTCGCGTATTTTGAAAGATGACTTAAGACTTGCAGCCTATAAGAGACACAATTCTAATATCTTAACTGATACTTTAAAAAAGAATAAGATGGTAAAATCAAAACAACTACTTAAGCAGTACGCAAAGGGAGGTCACAGAAAAATGTTGTTTACGGATGTGTTGTTTTTTAAATTGAGCAACATTTTTATAAAATGGCCATATTTATGTTGAAAGGTCTAATGAAGCTTCTAGAAGTCAATAGAGTACAACGTGGGCAACTGACTTCAGGGATGGTTTAAAGGGGCTAGCTAGCTATGAAGAAGAATATATCATCTATGTCTGACTATCACGGTTCATGAGTGACAGACGAACAGACAGACAGACAGTGGAATCTTAATAATAGGGTTACTAACTAACATTAACTACAGAACCCTAAAAACATGCAACTACATTTTGAAGATTAAGCCGAGTAAGCTGCAGGGGTCTGCAGCTTACTCGGGAAGTATGGGGGAGCAATAAAAAAATCCTGGTAATTCCTGTGAGAATATAAATTGTATATATTTAGTGTTATAAAATTCATGGCGGTTTTAGTTATAAGCTTATAACTAAAATTTTATGTTTGACAGATATGAATAATTAGATATAAATATGTGTCTACATTTATATGACGTCAATCTTCCTTAGATACATCGAAGATACTAAATAAATTAAACCTCTAAATATAATTTTTATATGATAGTTACATTTTAGAATTCCAATATTCATAAGTTGTGACGAAAAGTTTTGCCTCGACCTTTTGTCATTTATGAATAAATAACCACGAGACCTTTAGACGAAATACATTAATTATTATTAGAAAACAATAAGTTATTGTATTTACTGTGACATTAGCGACCTTTCAATAACCACTTAATAAAATAATATAATCAGCTTCACGCTGTATTCCGCGTGTTAAGATAAGTGTTAAGATTTTACCCACTTTCCGCCGAATTCTGGAAGCATAACGTATTGAGGGGCGGAACTCAACGCCGCGCATTGCCTAGACACGAGAATGAGGAAATGAAAACATAAATTGAAAATAAATACTTAATTTCCTCGAGTGAGTATCGAACCCACAAACGGTTGCGCTTATAGTGCCCTGCGCCACGACTGGCCTCATATATTATGTATGTTCATTTAATTAAAACTGTATGAAGTCATTCAATTGCCAATAGCTATTAAGTATATTTTGATGACAATATAAGACTTTGTTCTTTAGCTGACGCATTCACCCGTGATCGTGACAACTGTCTCGGAAGTCCATGTGTATCGATTGTAATGGAGATTATTTGAAATAAGTCTGAAGTTAAAAATAGACTAATTTAGTCTATTTTCCATAAATTCTGTATTCTGTATATATTCTGTATTTGTATGTTATTACCCGACTACGGCCAAGCAAAAAGGAGAGTTATGATTTTAACCGGTATGTATGTACGAGCATATGAGTATGTATGTATGTTTATCCGTCCCCCTGTAGTTCGTTAGTTGGGTGTTAATTTTTAGATTAAATTTATGTTTAACTGAGGATCTTTTTTTCGTAATACGGTCTTTCCAGAACTACTCTACTTGTTTTTTGTTAATGCTTTACTGGTTTACATGGGTTACATGACGTAGGCAATACCAACGTTACACGAAAAGCTATATGTATCATTTGAAATATTACTTAATGATTCCAATTTCTCAAAAAGCCGTGAATTATAAGGATGTTTTAAAAATTTATTATGGTCTTAGGAACAAATATATAATTTATCTAAAG
Organism: Heliconius hewitsoni; assembly: GCA_018230445.1. NCBI lineage: Eukaryota > Metazoa > Arthropoda > Insecta > Lepidoptera > Nymphalidae > Heliconius > Heliconius hewitsoni. The sequence goes on from DWAN01001919.1 coordinate 9,639, forward strand.
ACCTGAGCCTCAGTAGGTTCAGGTCGCTCAGTAGCGATATATGATTGGCTCACAATATATCTGATCATGATTTTATCTCAATTGTCAAACAAAAAGTATTTTAGTAGCTACAGGGGAACAGGTGGGCATACATACATACCCACATATGTACATTTGTACATATATATCGGTCAAAATCAAAACTCTCCTTTTTCCTACAGAGATGAGGAGAAGAGAGGAGATAATAAAAATATTACAAAACCAACTGACTGTACCACAATCAAAATGACCGACGACCATCAACCCGAATGACACGAAGAAATTGACAAGAAGGAGCACAGAACATTATAATTATAGAAGGATCAATGTTCACTTCTTATTTAAAAAAAAAAGAAACCAATACTTTAACAAGCAAAACGCAGATACGAGAAAGTCACGGACGACAAAAGTATATGGCGCAACTAAAAAAAAACTACTTTTTTTAGCTTCATGTTGTATCACGCACGTATTAGGGTAGGCAGAGGGAAATTACCAACCTAGTGTTAAGACATCCTCCGTTCACTCCACAGAGCAAAGAAATGAAATTATTAAATATTTCAATTTCTCGAATGCGAATCAAACTCACAACCTATAGCGTTCACAGTCACAACACGCTTGTGCCACTGAGCCACGACTAGCCTCAAATAATTCGACACAAAATATTCAAAATATTTTTAGTATTTGTGATTGTTTAAGAATAAGCTGTAAACATCAACAAACTACCATTTCAGTCATTTATATAATATCAAAAATGTATTAATAGCAATTATGCAAATCTTCACTATTTTTTCATATTATCTTATAATGTAATGATTTTCTTAAAATTTGTAATGTAGAAACTGTCTGGCTGCTTTTTGTATTAAAAAATTTTAAAAGGAAAGAAACAATACAAAATCTACCTGAAAAATAAATGTACATGCATGTGTTTTCAATAATGTTTATTCGTAACAATGAATAAATAGAGAAAGTAACGAACAATTCTTTTTTAGGGTTCCGTACTTTAAAAGAAAGAAATGAAACCCTTATTATTTCTTTTAGCTGAAATTAATATCCAAATATTTAGCTCTATGGATCCTCCCTTGGAGCGCAGAATAGAATAAGCTATTAAGTCAACGCAATGAGTTATATGAAAAATTATGCATCGTTTTTGCTGCGTTTTGTATCAAATTATTACAATAGTAACAAAGGAAAAATTTAAATTTATAGATATAACGTAGAAAAAAATAATTACAAGCTTATATTTGTAGCAAAATTAAGTTTGACAACTTTTATAAATCACGTTTTCCTCCAACCATAAAGTTAATACAGAACCCTTGGTGGATGAGACCGACTCACACTTAACTGGTTTTTGTTTAATAACAATACTAAACAAATAGATATAGAAACTATCTCATAAAACTATTTTATATTTCATGTTGCTTATAACAACAAACAACCCATGAACCCGTCTAAGGACGGGTTCTTAGGCACTCTCTTTGAGACCCAGTTAGAAAAAACTAATGTACAGATTATATTGCAATTGTTTACGACCCATTCAGAGCTTCTTAAAGTCGGGGCCTTGAGGACCCCTTGTGTTTTTATGGTAAAGATGGAATTGAACATAAGCTTAAAATGATAATATACATTTATGTAATATTATTATAACATCAAATTAATAAAAAAGAGGTTAGCGTCGATCCGTCTTATCAGTTAAAAAATATTGCACTAAATATAATTGCCATTACAAATTTTCGCAAATTTTTACTGTTGATTAATATTATATTTATTGATATTAATTTTTACAAAAATTTTTTAACTAATATATTTTTTATATTTTTATATTTATTTTTAATTTTATAACCTTTGGGCATAAAAATAAAAATTATAGCTCTTGGTGTTTATAGATATCTTAAAAATAATACAAAAACAACTTAAGTATTATATTACTAAATAATAAAAATAAATTCTTTTTTATTTTGTGGTTTGCTACTTTTTGCATTTGTATTCTTTGTTTTATATGTAACATAAAACTTATGAACTTATTAGGGAAGGGAGCCCTATAAAGACAAGTTTTCAGTGAATAAATTTCCTGTGTGTTTATTATTTACAGAATTACAACAATGAAAGTACTAAATCATTACAGAGAAAACGTTCATTATTATGAAATATACCGACCGTGACGTTCAGATAACAAAACACATTATACACACATGTGTATGTATAAACTATCCTTTTATACTTCTCACCTTTTTTTACGAGAATTTCTAATATTTTAATAAAATAACTTTAGATTTGCCTATTAAGTATTATTATTTTTCATATATACTTATTCACAATCGCTAAACTGAACATAAAAAATATGCAAATGCATTTTTTTTACATTTATTTTTATATGTTTACTACAAAGCTTAAGTATAATTATTATAAAAAATCTTACCTATAAGAAAACTTGCGCAAAAAATAAAAAATCTCGATCACAAAATATAAAATAACTGTGACACCAAATCTATTGAAAACGATGCACAATTCACTTTAAATATCCGCACAAGATCGAACTTTCCTGATGCGCGGCAAATAAAGCGATATCATTCGACTATGTTCCAAATTCGAATGTTGCACACAGCCAGCGCTTTGGCGCGCGATGGCGAACTGGCCGGTGACATTAGTTGTCAACCCTACCACCGTGTATGCCACCCCCTCACTACGCAACCCGTAAATAAAACATTTTTTAGTAAATGATATTACGATAATTAAAAGCGTTGCCAGATCCTTTCTTGGGCAAAAGCGGGTTTTTTTAAACGTTTTCGTAAAAAAGCGGGATTATTTCGCAAAAAGCATCATTTATTGTGTAAAAGATATCAGTTTAAAATATTTTTTTAGTAGGAAACGTCACTATAGTATAACACAAATGAAACAGTCTGTGTTATACTACGTTTACTTACTTACTTTGTAATAAAAGTTCATTCTTCCGAAAGTGGAGAATGCCTTTATAAAACTCTCTGTTTGATGCAAAATTATCTTTAAAATATTTATAATATAATGATAATAATGCTTATAAAGTCACTCTTCTTTTATTAAAATCTTGTTGACATGTAAAATTTCTTTATATGTACATGTATATAATAATATTAATAGGAACCTATTTGAATGTGGGAAAACTATCAAACAAAGTGCAACGAAGAGATGTTATTTATTTCGTTGTTATTAAACAAATAAATAACTGTCTACAAATTTGTATTTGACACATTCACATATATACAAAAAGAAAATATCTAATATAATCTTTATACAACATGCATATTGTATGAAGATTTTTTATCTATCGCAAACATCCGGAGTGTTTTCCTTTTTTCACTTATATATTATACTAATTTTACTCCGATAACCGATACTCAAAACTCTACACATCAGAGTTTTGACTATTTCGGCATAACATAAAATTTAATTCAATAGCGATTTTTTTTGTTTCACGCATAGGTATAAACATATTTTCTTAGCTTTACACTATATCCCGCACAAAGCAGGGTAGACAGAAGGAACCTGGAACCTAGTATTAAGACACTCCATTCTCCATAAAAATACTAGAAAATTTTCACAAAATTACCATTTTCGTAATTTTAAATTAGTTATTTTACGGCATCCCTACTTAATTAAAGTAAATTGACAAACTATTTGTATCTACAGTCTACACAATACTATGTAATTGGTGTTTCTCTCTCATTTTTCAACTTGATTATGCGCAATAATTGCAGATTCTAAGGTTGCCATTACGTCAACAGTTCATCCATCCATAACATAAATAGATTATGTTAGACAATTTGTTGTGTTAGATTCGAGTCTAGATATTGGGAGCGCTATGTTAATGTATCTTTATGTATGGTATGTACCTATCGACAGCGTTTTGTAGAGTTGATGAGACGGAGATTTTTTACCCGCTTGAAATTTTTATTTTTTGTTTTATTAATCTAAATGAAAAATATATTTATCTATACCCAGTGGGCCAGTCGTGGCGCAGGGGCACAAAGTGTGACTGTAAAATCGACTGGTTGTGGGTTCTATCTCCACTCAAGGGGATGAAATATTTATTTAAATTTATATTTCCATTTCAACACGCAATGCTTCCAGAATTCAGCAGAAAGTGGGGAACGGAGTGTTTTAACACTAGGTTTACATTAGCAGTTCATACAAAATGAGTGTCCGCGAACTTAAGTTAATCAACTTTCATAAGTTGTACTTCCATTGACTACAATCCTGAAATTGATAGGAAACCTTCGGTAGATGAGTCCGACTCGCACTTGACCGGTTTTTTTATTATAGATTGGATAAATATATATTGTAGATACATATTAAAAATCACATATTCGCAGATAACACAATGCAACTTGCCTACTGCCATATTAGTCACGATCAAATTATGTTTATCAACGGAAACTAATAGCCGTTTGTGTGTTTAAAATAAATAAATGAAAACGTAAAAATATATTTATAAATATTTATATCGAGAGACTACGTCTAAATAAATAAGGTTCAAAAAGTAGTAAGAATCATGGTACGTTAAAAAAATATCTATTTTAGTAAGAGTAGGTACATAGGAGCTACTTTGGGAAAAATTTACAATTAAAGCTTAAATGATAAAAACAAAACATCACGTTTATGTTCACAAAAAAAAAACATGTTTTTTTATTTGGTCAGTTTTTTTTATATATGTACTCATGTCCATTCTTCGTGTAATCCGTAAATAATTGTTACAAATGGAAGGATACCGGGCTATTAAAGAAGTATTAGTCTTCGGACATTAAAGTTTTTGCATATCACATAAAAACCAGATAAATCAGATGTTTAAAAAAAACATTGTGTTGTAGACGGAACATAAAAAATATATATCGGAATATAGACATATGTACATTGATATTTTCAATACTTTAATCGTATTCTTGAAGAAAATTTAATTATTATTTGTTAGTATAAACAGAAGAAATAATAAGTTAAAAATAAATTAAATCTTTTAAGAAAAATATCATTAAATTGCAACATTTAATGATAATTTATTAACATTCTTCGTCTGCGTTAGGTACAATAATCCCATATCGTACATGCCTAATTAATAGAGGAAAGTCACCAAATATGGAATACCATTTTGTTTCTGGGATATAAAAAAAGAACCTTATAGAAATAAAAACATTACTAATCAGTCACATATTTATTAGTAGTAATTATCAGCCTTTTATCGAATATATTAATTTTCAAATTAAAATCTAACACAAAAAACAAAATCACAAACTATTAACCAAATATGGAATAGGTATAGGGAATATATGAAATATAAGCATTATCATTATGTCAATAACAAAAATACATATATATCTATGATATAGAAAAAAAACATATATGTCTATGAGATCAAGTAAATGAAAATAGCATAAATGAAAGAAGTTACTTAATTCAATTGCAAAAGTCACAGATCCAAGTTTTGAACTCTGGACCAGCACAATCACAATGTGCCCAGAGCCTACACATTAAGCATTTAATCCAGCTTTCTCCATTCTTATCCATGGAAAAAAGTCTTGAACTGAACATACATTCTGCATCAACAGAGTCAGGAGATATTTGGTCCATAAACTCATTATGTTCACTGCCGTCATCAACTTCTTGTTACACCGAAAAATTTGTTCTCCATCATTAATATGTATTCTAATAGCTGACGTTCAAGTTGGGAGCCCTATATAGTTTTTCGTCCTAATGTAATAGCTACAGCCACTTCTGGAGACTGTTCATCTTTTTGACATAGACGAAGTAATGTCGATCGAGACACCGGCTGAAGATGTGGAAAATGCTGATGTACTGCTTTCAAATATCCCATTTTCTTTTCCCGGACGAATTTTATAGCTTCTGCCATTGTTTTTTCATTCCTGTTCTATCATAGAGTTTCCACGAAACGAAATCGCGGGCGGCCTCTAGTAACATATATTTGAATAAAAAATACTGAAGTCACATAATTGCTACTTGGAAAATCGCGTACTTCAACCTCTCTCAAATATTTTCGATTCTTCTTAATAACTTTAAGACGATTTAAAAGACTATTTAGGCGTAGTCCGAACATAACAATATTTAATAAACATCGTCTTTTGATATATACCGAATGTAGTTGAATGATAGAAACCACAAATACTTATATATATAAATACATAAAAGAAAATTGCAGAAAATAGTTTTCCTTACGATAACATATTACTTTTTTTCATATTTCTGTAATACTATCCGAATAAATTTAGTGCTTATTTTTTTTAGCTTCAAGCTGCACGCCAGTACATAGCAGGGTAGGCAAGAGGAAACTGGGAACCTAGTGTTTAGACATTTCGTTACCCACTTTCCAGCTATTGTATTTTTGTATAGGCTTATATTGTCACGGAAATTAAATAGTTAATATATTTACCTCGCTCTGGTAACAAGGCAAAGCGCGGCGTTGGGGAGTGGAGTGTCTTACCACTAGGTTTGTTGACTGTGGTGTGCGGAATACAGCGTGTAGCCAAAAAAAAATAATATAATCATTTCTAAGTTTAAAAAAATATCTTACTTATGTATGATATTGTATCTATCTTCTCTATCTCTTATATCTACATGTTGCATCAATTGTGAAAATCACAAATTAAATCTTTTTTACAGGGAGCTTATAATATATTAGTGGTTCAAAGTGTGAGTGTAAAACCGACTGGTTGTGGGTTCGATCCCCACTCGAGGAGAT
>DWAN01001920.1:0-16371 GCA_018230445.1 Heliconius hewitsoni
ATCGGTTCAGTACTTTCAGAGAAAAATGTGACCATACATATCGACAGACAGACAAACAGACAGACAAGAAATTTAAAAAAAAAATTTGCTTTCTATTATTCTTTTTAAGTGTTCCTCTCATTTCATCCCATCCATTTCAGTCAAAATTACTAAATGTACAGACAAAATATTTTTACTGTCTCATTTTATATAGAGATTACAATTATATATGTTTAATCTTATTACTCATGTATATACATAATTGTGTTTTTTTTCTTTCAGCACCGGCTATATTAGATCCATGCTCACCAAATCCATGTGGACCAAACAGTGTTTGTCGGTCTTCAGGAACCGTAGCTCACTGTTCATGTCGGTCCGCAATGTTTGACGAACCTCCAAGCTGCCGGCCTGAATGTCGATTTGATTCTGATTGTTCACAAAATCTCGCCTGTCGAAATAATAAATGCAAAGATCCTTGTCCAGGATCTTGTGGAATACATGCTATTTGCCGAACTACTGCCCACGCCCCAATTTGTAGCTGCCCCAATCAATACACTGGAGATCCATTCATCCGATGCTTCAAAGGTACACAAGCACAAATCTGTCTACAGTCGTAAAGCCTTAATATTTGTTTTAACCATTTAAAAAATACTTTCACTTCTACAGTTACAGACAATAAGCACGAAACGAAGTCCTCATGTCAAGAATGTGGACCCAATGCAGTTTGTATTAATACTACTTGTCAATGCCAAACCGGTTATTTTGGCGTTCCTCCTGTCTGTTATGCCGAATGTCTTACATCAAATGACTGTGCCAGAAATCTTATGTGCTTAAACAGACGTTGTATTGATCCATGTCCCGGAGCATGCGGATTAAACGCTGTGTGCTATACTGCTGCCCACGAACCTCACTGTGAATGTCCTCCATCGAGTACAGGAAATCCTTTCATTGAATGTGGACCCATTAGGAATATTCGTAAGATAGATTCAACTGGACGATTGCTTTTTATTTTGAAATTCAAACTTTGTACTTTAAAGTTTATTTTATACAGATTTAACGTCAGGACCATCTTATGTTTTCGCACTTAAAGCTTAGGCATGGGTTTTAATTTGCGAAACTTAAGGGGCCTTGTGTTTTTTACACGGATAGTTCGTCATACTAAGCAAAGCTGCTTACCTTACTTGCTTCTTTATATAGCCATGGTTGTTACAATAATATAATACTTGATTTCACAGCAAAACCACCAAACGACCCGTGCACTCCATCTCCATGTGGTCCTGGTGCAATTTGTCAATCACGAGGTACTAGTGCTTCCTGTGAGTGTGAGGCAAATCTACGCGGTGACCCATACACAGGCTGCAGACCCGAATGTATAGCAGACTCAGATTGTTCACCAAGCCGAGCCTGTATAAGATCACATTGCCGTGATCCTTGCCAAGGAACTTGTGGAATCGGGGCTGAATGTGAAACTATAAACCATGTACCACTTTGCTCTTGCCCGCTAGGAACAAGAGGAAACGCCTTCGAAAGATGTGACGTTGTCGTTTCAGGTAAAAAATAAATAAATGGACATATGTATGTTTGTAAGTATTTGTCAAATTGTAACTATATTATATTATTGACTATTATTTTTAGCTCCACCTTGTACGCCATCTCCATGCGGTCCGGGCGCACTTTGTTCTGTTGTTGGCGATAACGCTTTCTGTTCCTGCCCGAGTGGCACGAGTGGAAATGCTGCCTCCACTGGTTGTCGCCCAGAATGCGTTGTGACCTCCGAATGTCCGCGAGACCGCGCTTGTGTACGTAACAAATGTATTGACCCTTGTATTGGCGCCTGTGGAAATGGTGCGGTTTGCCGAGTATTTGACCACGCACCCATATGCTCCTGTCCACCAACTACTACCGGTGACCCGTTCCTTAATTGCAGAATCAGAGGTAGAGTAAATTTATTCCATAAGAAATTTGGCAAAAAGAATATTTAATTTTACTTGAAAGTATAAATAAAAAGCCTAAAATTGACATACATTTTTTTAGATACAGCACCAAGTCCTGCAGTATACGATCCGTGTGATCCTAATCCTTGTGGACCGCACGGAACTTGTCGCGATGGCGTCTGTACCTACCCTGAATGTATTGTCAATGATGATTGTTCAGGAGATCGTGCCTGTATCAATAGAAAATGTTTAGACCCATGTATTAATGCATGTGGTATCAATGCTATTTGTTCTGGTATTCGACACTCTGCTGTTTGCTCTTGTCCTGTGGGTTACACCGGTTATCCATTTGTACGTTGCGAGCAAATAACTACAATTACACCACCACCTCCTCTGCCGGAGTGTATTCGCGATGATCAATGTGCAGATAATGCCGCATGTGTAGACTCTAAATGTTCTCAAGTATGTAGTGCGACCATATGCGGAGTAAACGCTCGATGCCTTGCTAAACAGCATAGAGCCCGTTGCACTTGCTTGCCAGGTTACGGGGGAGACGCCTATATCGGATGCTACTCAGGTATGAAGTACTTATTTCTTTAATAACTTTATGAAATAAACGTTAAATGATTGTAATTCAGGGTTTCTTATTTAATATTTTTGTTGTAAAACAATTTTTCTTATATTTTTTATAGTTCAATGCCATAGCAACAATGATTGTCCAGACGATGAAAGTTGTGAAAATGGCTCATGCGTGAAAGTGTGCTTGCGCTTGCGCTGTGGAGTTGAAGCTTACTGCGTTTCGCGAGGACACACCGCTTCCTGTGAATGTAACTCTGGCACTAAAGGTGACCCATGGAGCATCTGTCATAAAGACGAATGTACAGTGGATAATGAATGTCCCAATTGGTTAGCTTGTAAGGCAAACATATGCCAAGACCCATGTCCTGCAGCGTGTGCTATAGATGCTTCTTGTAAAGTTATAAATCATGCCCCTACGTGTGAGTGTCCCCGTGGAACTCGCGGAAATCCAACAATAGAATGCAGACCAGGTAATATATTTCATACTTGATTATGACAGATATATCGATCATTACTTATTTATTTTTCGAATTTAACCAAAAAAAATCTACTTTTATTTTTAGTCCACGAGTATGTAGAGTGTAATGAAGATGCCGAATGTGGTCCAGGACTTGCGTGTCTTCAAGGAACTTGCAACAATCCATGTGACTCTACGTCGTGCGGCGTAAGAGCCGTTTGTCGCGTAACAAATACATTACCTTTCAGGACACTTGTTTGCGAGTGTCCATCGCCTTTGACCGGTGACGCATCTGTACAATGCAATCCAAGTAAGTATTTTGTTGAATAAAATACTAAATATTTGGTATGTATTGCTTATAATATTTTAAGTTTTCAGGACTAGCGCATAAAACATATTATGTGCCAAGTCATATTATATTAAATGAGAACATAAAAGCAAACCTTGGATGTAATCAATGAATTGACAAAAGTATGTATGATGTACATGAACATATATAAATTTTGTATGATACACATTTTTTATAAATAATTATAAATTTGTAGTGGCGGCATTGTTTATCTTCTCTTACTGTAATTTTACGCTATATTTATTTGTAATTAAATGTACAAAAATGTTATATATTAGTTTACTATTTTTTTTATATTAATTTATTATACTTATGTAAAACTAATTAAAAAAACTCATTTAAAGGGGGACAATGTTCAGAAGACTTGGAATGCGGTGATGAAGAAGAATGCTCCCAGGGCCATTGCAAGCCAGTGTGCGAGAGAACGTGCGGCATTGGGGCTGAGTGTCATGCCCGAGCGCACCGCGCTTCCTGCGTCTGCATACCTCCGCTAAAGGGCGACCCCAACGTAGCATGTGTGCCAAGTGAGTAGTGTATAATACAATCAAAGCACAAAAGAGTTTTTTTTTTCAAATAACTACAAATAAAAGTAATTTATACATGTACAGTAATTTATAATAAATATATATGTACTCAAAAATTTATAGCTTCACGCTGTATCCCGCACACAGCGGGGTAGGCAGAGGGAAGAACCTAGCGTTAAGGCACTCCATTCCCCACTTTCCGCCGAATTTTTGGAGGCATTGCGTGTTGAGTGGCAGAACTTAATGCCGCGCTTTGCCTATCCACCAGAGCAAATAAATGGAAGTATGAATTTAAATAAATATTTCATTTCCTCGAGTGGGGACCGAACCTACAACCGTCGCATTACAGTCACACCCTTGTGCCCCAGGGCCACGACGGCCTCATATATTTTATTTCAAATAAATGCACATAAATATTTTAAATAAAGATTCACACAACGACATCTACACAAAATGACTTGAGATGTTTTTTTTTTTATTTTGTCTATAAAATCTTTTTTTTTTAATATAGGTATGTCAGGAGGGTCGATGTGCTTGTCCGACTCTGAGTGCGGTGCGGCAGAAGCGTGCATTGCTCAACGCTGCATTTCAGCGTGCGCAGGCGCGTGCGGGGCCAGCGCGTTGTGCGAGGCCCGAGACCACCGCGCGCATTGCCGCTGTCCGCCGGGCACTGCCGGTGACCCAGCGCGGTCGTGCTACTCGCGTAAGATAATTTTTGACAATAATGTTCTGTTGTATATGTGTACATATGTATGTTAACAAAAATTACATTTATTTTAATCTAAAAAAAAATCATTTGCAATTTATTAACATTTTCTCCAGCGGAGTGTACTTCTGATGATGACTGTCCATTCGATAAGAGCTGCATAAACGGATACTGCCGCGATCCTTGTACCCTCGGCGACAACTGCGGCAGAAACGCAATCTGCGAAGTTATTGCTCACACGCCTACCTGCCGCTGTCCACCAGGAACCCAGGGAGATCAACATCGTGCCTGCATTTCGGGAAAATGTCAATATAACGAAGATTGTGACGACACTCAGATATGTAACCGACTAAATCAATTCTGTCAACCCGCTTGTTCTGATAACAGCTGCGCGCCAGGAGCTATCTGTACGGCTAATCTTCACCAACCAATTTGCTCTTGCCCATCTGGATATAGCGGTGACGCATACGGCCGCGGCTGCATATCCACAGATTTGTCCTACGAATGCGCCACTGACTCGGATTGCGTCCGCCCCCTCGGCTGTGTGAATGCTAGATGTGTAGATTTGTGCATCGGTAACCCCTGTGAAGCCAGCTTGCTTTGTAGAACAGTGGATATACTGCCGCTACGCGCGGTCGCATGCGTATGTCCTGACGGCGATCGTGTGGCTCCCGATAGTGGATGCCGTGCGCTCCCGGAAGCTGACTGCTCGACCGACTTAGACTGCGCTAACAGTCAGACATGTCGTCGCGGGAAGTGTGTAGATGCTTGCAAAGCTCTGCCTTGTGGACACAACGCGCTCTGTGAATCTACTGACCATGTGTCGCGTTGTAACTGTCCTCCGGGCTATATTGGTAATTCAAGAATAGAATGTAATCCAGGTAATTTATATTTAATTTTTATAATATTTTTATACTAATATGCTGAGCTGCATATTATTTTTATTTTCTTTTGATATTATTATTATAATAGTAGTTATTTTGGGACTAGTAGCAAGATTGGTAATCACTAATTAATAAACTTTACGTAAATATTATTTCAATGAAGCGTAAACTGTTTTAAAAGATTTGATAATACTGAAGTACCTTTAGATATTGTTGCAATAATCATCTTTTTTTCTCAGAAGCTAGACAGCCATCAATTGTAGAGTGTTATAAGGATGATGACTGTGGACCAGAACAAGCATGTAACGACCGAACATGTGTCAATCCTTGCGCTAATGCCTGTGGAATTGGAACTTTATGTCGTGTCATAGATCACGTTCCACTTTGTTCTTGCCCTAGAGAATATACAGGCAATCCTAAAATACGTTGTGTGCCACGTAAGTTTCTTTCATTATTACAATTAAATTTGTATCAACTTACCCCATATTGAATGATATCTCCATTACAGCTTCTCAAGACAAATCCATAATTCCTGTTGGATGCAAGGCGAACTCTGATTGTCCACTCTCTCAAGCGTGTATTAACGGTGTATGTGTTAGTCCGTGCTTGTGCGGCACCAATGCTAAATGTACAGTCATAAGACACCATCCAGTTTGTGCCTGTGAAATCAATCATTCAGGAAATCCATATGATCGATGTGTAAAAGGTAAGACACTACATTTATACTCTCATGTAAATATTTTTTAAAACAGATATAATTATTGGTTAAATATTTACTTATTGTAATATGTAATGATTACAGTTGAGTGCTCATCCGACTCTGAATGTCAAGACAGCGACATGTGCTACAATGGGGCTTGTGTCAATCCATGTGTCTTAGAAGCTGCGTGTGCTATTAATGCCGAATGTTACGGTGAAAATCACCGGCCCAAATGTCGTTGTCCAAAAGAAACCATTGGCAATCCTTATGAAAAATGTCAAGTAACTGATTGTGTAATCAATTCTGACTGCAACGAGGACAGCGTGTGTATTAAAGGTGTTTGTCTAAACGCTTGTTCATCTGAAGGCGGCAATCCATGTGCCTATAACGCCAATTGTTTCGCTCGCAACCATGCTGCATCTTGTAAATGTCCACCTGCTTTACCACAAGGCGATCCGTTGTCACACTGTGAAAGGACTATAGTACTGAATGAACCAGAATGTAGAATGGACGGTGACTGCCCTAGCGGCTATGCATGTCTTAAAGATGAATGTCGCGACGCTTGTAAAGAACTGAAGCCTTGTGCCACAGGAGCTCGCTGTACTGTTTCAGACAGCGTTCCTTTCCGAACGATGATTTGTCGGTGTCCAGAAGGTTACATAACTGATGAAAATGGAGCGTGCAAAACAACTCAATTACCACCTCTAAGTTGCTCATCGGACAAAGATTGTAGTGATCAGGAGTCTTGTATTAACAGAATTTGCAGAAATCCATGTAATTGTGGTGAAAACGCTGATTGCTTTATTCGTGACCACAGACCAGTTTGTTCATGTCGCGAAGGTTACGATGGCAATCCGTATCGTCAGTGCCGTATTGTAGGATGTCGTACAAACTTAGAATGTGAATCACAAGAAGCCTGCGTTAATGGGAACTGTATAAACCCTTGTCTTCTGAATAGTACTTGTGGACCTAATGCAGAATGCTTGGTAGAAAAATCTCAGGTATATTGCCGTTGTCGCTCTGGATTCGAAGGAGATGCATATATAGGTTGTGTAGCTGTAGAATGTAGATTTAATGGCGACTGTCCGCAAGACAAACAGTGTCGTTCGCATCGCTGTATTAATCCATGCCAGCTTGGGGATATTTGTGGTAATAACGCCGAATGCTTAGTCCGCAATCACCTTAGCGTTTGTAAATGTAAACCTGGTTTCACTGGTAGTCCGTACATAGAATGTAGCCTTCAGAAAACAGCAGAATGCTATGTCGATGCAGACTGCCCACATAGATTAGCGTGCCTGGCAGCAAAATGTGTGAATCCCTGTACAGTCTTACAGCCTTGTTCAAAACCAGCGCAGTGTGAAGTGTCCCCGACGCTACCTGTACGCACAATGATCTGCTCATGTCCACCTGGTTACATAAGTAGTGGGAGAGGTGCTTGTAAACCAGCTACTCCAATTTTAGAAGTAGCATGCGAAATTGATCATAATTGTAATTCGAATCATGCTTGCATAACGTCAGTTTGCAAAAATCCATGTCAATGCGGGCCAAATACCGATTGTCAAATAAGAGATCATAAACCAGTCTGTGCCTGTCGATCTGGCTTCATTGGAGACCCTCGTACAGGCTGTTACGATATAGCATGTCAAACGGACGACCAATGTGCGGATGAAGAAATGTGTATTAACAAACACTGTATCCCCGCCTGCAAAGTAGAACCCAACATCTGTGGTCAATTTGCTGAATGTTACGGATTTGAACATCGTGCGTCATGTCGTTGTGCAATTGGCACATTTGGTAATCCAACTCTAGCCTGCAGTCCTATCAGCTGTCGAGCGAATTCGGAATGTCCACCGTCTAAATCATGTATAAATTCAAAATGCGTAGAGCCATGTACTCCTAATACTTGTGATGCGCCTGCAGAATGTCGAGTGCACCTTCACGAATTGTATTGTGTTTGTCCTCCCGGATATCAAGGCACTAGCGCAGGATGCAATAAGACAGAGACAATCTGCAATACAGATTTGGATTGCCCACCATCAACTGCTTGCTTGTCAAATAAATGTGTTAACCCATGTCTAGAAATAAACCCCTGTGGTATAAATGCCGAATGTACAGTTGTCGACACACCATTAGTCAAAACAATGATATGTGAATGTATTCCTGGATTTAGAGGAAATGCGTTAACAGAATGTACTACTTTTAAACGTAAATATATATATTTTTTTAATAATTACTTTTGGAAGTCATTAAAATCGTGTATCTATAAATTAAATTATCTTTTTACAGCACCTATAACGAAATGTGTTCAGGGACAAGGCACTAATGAAAATGGAGAATGTATGCCGTGCCTTGAGCACGAAGGTAGAGTGGTCGATGCAAGAGGGCGTTGCATGTGTAACTCAGAACGCGGGTTCACAGCACGTGGAGACATATGTGTCCCAACTGGATGCCGAGCTGATAATGAATGTGAGGAAACATCACGTTGCGTTAACGCCAAGTGCGTTCTAGCATGCGAAGCTGAGCCCTGTGGACTACATGCTACGTGTGAAGGTGTCGCTCATCGTTCACGCTGCACTTGTATTACCGGGTACTTCGGTAACCCGAGAATACATTGCAACGCTACCTCTACTTCAAATATGACTTATCGAACTGACTTCCCGCTCCCTGAGATGCAGGTACTTACTTACTTTCTTTTATAATAGAATAGGATATAAATATAATGAGGCATTGTAGCGCACAGGGACGTGTGCCAAAGAAGTCTGAACGTGTGTGTTTGGTTCCGGTCGGGGAAATGGCAAAGCGCGACATTGAGTTCTGTAACCCAACGCGCAATGACACTAAACACTAGATTTCTTCTTCATTAAATGCGGGATACAGCGTGACGCTGAAATCATGAATATACTTATATACATACATGTGTGTGTCTGTGTGTGTGTGTGTGCGTGCGCGCGCGCGTGTGTGCGTGTGTGTATGTGTGTATGTGTGTGTGTGTGTGTGTGTGTGTGTGTGTGTACACACGTACACACACACATATATGTATGGTAATGCTTTAATCTCATTATGAACATATTTTTAAGGTATATTGTCTTGCAAATGGAGTCAAAGTTAGCTTAAAGATTAAAGATTTCAATGGAGTCCTATACGTAAAAGGATACAGTAAAGACGAACGATGTCGTCTCGTTGTCCACACTTCAGAAAATCAAGAAAGTCCAGTAGACTTTACTGTATTATTTGGAGATTGCGGATTGGTTCATGTTAACGTAAGTATAGTTAAAATATTACATAAAAATATTGGCCAGTCTTTCATAAGGGCACAATTATGTGACTATAAACGCGTATATTCTGGTGTCGCGGCAAAGCGTTTTCGGCTTAAAATGGAGAACATAGCGTCTTAACACAAGGTTCCCCCTGTCTACCCTGTTGTATGCAGGATACAGTGTTATGCTGATTTAATCTAAAAATCTTTTCAATTGTAACCAAGTGTGTTAGAAAAATATATATTGCGTAAATATTATTATAAAGATTAAATCAATCACTGCATATTTGGTTATAGGGCCTGGCGAGTTTCGTCCTTGTGATGCAAAAACACCCGAAATTAGTGACATCGAATGCCAAAGCTTTCCATATTAAATGTATATACAAAACTGGAGAGCAGAATGTGACACTTGCGTTTAACGTGTCAATGTTGACAACGGCCGGTACGATCGCCAACACTGGGCCACCGCCCACTTGCTCTATGCGCATCGTTTCGCGCACTGGCGACCAGGTCAATTCCGCAGAAATCGGTGAAAACCTTGTTCTGCAAGTGGATGTTCAACCATCAAGTAAGTATTTTGAAAAGTAATAAATTACTTATTTAGAAAACGTGTGAAAATTTAAACGAAGCGGAATTCGAATCCGCTCCTCCTGGAAATCGACCAGGCGCTCTGATCAAGCTACATCGAAATTTTTATACGCTTGTTACAACTTATTTCTAAATAAGTTTTCTTAATAAGTATTTTTGTTTTAAGTGTGGAATAACACTTTAAAAGTGTAAAAAAAATTTTAATAAATAGCATTCTCTCTTGCCAGACGTAAAAAGTAGTAAATTAATATTATTAACACAACAAAAACAATTTGATTAAATAGACTTTGATTCCTTTTTAAAATAGATCGAGCGAAATAATTTTACCCAAAGTGTGATTGGCAGCGAATTAGTACATTTATAATTATAAAAACTATCTTACAGGCATCTACGGTGGATTTGCTCGCAGCTGTATCGCAAAGACTAGTGAAGTGGCCACAAACATAGAAAATGAATATACCGTCACTGATGAAGATGGCTGTGCCACAGATGCCGCGATTTTTGGAGAATGGGAAAGAAGTGAAGATGGAAGTGCATTGAGAGCGGCTTTTAATGCTTTTAAATTTCCAAGCAGCGACAATATAAGATTCCAATGTAATATACGCGTATGTTTCGGAAAGTGTCAACCGGTAAGTATTTACATACATTATGTACTCTTTATCATGATGGCAGAGCACATGTATTCTAGAAAGTAATTATATTTGGTGATTACTGATTATTATTCTACAAGCGTAATTTTATTTAATTTTATATCAGATTATTATTATTATATATAATCGTAATCTGCTTACAAATGTAGTTGATTACATCCAACTCTGGTGCATAAACAGTTATACTATTTCTTTAATATTATTAATTTTATAAACGTTATTAATTTGTAGGTAAATTGTCGCGGCTTCGATGCGTTTGGTAAACGTCGTAAACGAGAAACTATCGATAACGACGGTCCCCTCTCGGGCCAACTACGCGAGGAGGTTACGGTCGAGTCTAACCAAATCCTGACGCTGGAGAGACGAGACCCGTCCCGTGCGGCGCGACAAAGAGATGGATCCAACACAGCGACGGAAGGCAGCGGCGGTGGCGAGGTGTGCGTGTCAGCGGCCGGGCTGGCTGTGGCGCTGGCGTTGACGGCACTGCTGGCGCTGGTGGCGGTGGCGGCGGCAGTCGCGTGCTGGCTGGTGGCGTGGAGACGCGCGCGCCCGCCGCCTGCGCCCCTGCCACACCCGCCTGACTTCCCCAACCCGCTGTTCCAGCGCTAAGCCCGCGCACTAGTCCACGCCCCGCTCCTCCGCCGGCGCCAGACGGTGTCGGCTCTTCCTCTCTCCTCGGTTGCTATTCGCGCCGCCGGAGGACCGCCGGGCGAGGCCGCCGCGGGCGCCGCTCCCTCGCATGCGCTCGTGGCGTCCTATATTAGATTATTCTATTTGTACTTTTTATACTAATTATTATTAACGTAGACTCGACGCCTCCTCTGAACTTTGTGATAAATAATGAATATTCGAAATCACCATAGTTTTGTAAAATAATTAAATAAAATTAGCATGTAAGCAAATATTAATAAATTTAATAAACAAATCTTTCTCTTTAATTTTAAGCCTCCAACTGCATTTTTTTGTTAATAAAAAATAATAGGTAATAGTATAATTTTTTTTAATAATAACTAGATTTCGTTGCTAACGTAGTCAAAAGAACAACTAAGAATTTCAAACATTGTAATTGCTCAAAGTAAGTCAAATCAAAATCAATACTTAGCGGGGTGGTCTCTATAATTTTAAATGTACTCTACAAATTTTACCATTCATTTCATACCACTAATGGGATGTGTATGTAGTACCACGGATATCTGTAAATAACTAAATTATGACATATTTTGTCGAGAAAATACTACCTAAATTTAATTAAATGAGTATTTTAAACATTTACTTTAATAAGTAAGTCAGAGTTCTAACAAAAATTGCAGCGTATATAGTAAATGTATGCGTCATTGGGGCTATTGGATATCAAGTGTACTCGCTTCTTCGCGCTCCTTCACTCAGATAGCGGCCGAACGTCCTCGACACCGACTGATGGAGATTCCAACAATGTCAGTGTTAAAAAACAGTGAAATTATGTTGTGCAAAACTCACATATAAAGAAATAGTGTGTTTGTAGAAAAATTGACGCCTTGAAACTTTAGCGGCACTTGAAATTTTTGCAAACTTCAAATGCCTGTAACTACTTGTTTTTAATGAAATCAAAACTAGTGTATTTGTATATATAAAAACAATTATAACATGATTTCAAACCTATTAACATTCTTCATAGTCAATCTAGCTCTTAAAAACACATTTATTTATAGCAAATAAATTAAAATTATGATATTTTAATCAAGAGTTCTCTTGTGGTTGGTCATATATGATATAAAATATGTTTTATTCCCGCCCAGCACCAATAATGGCACCAGTAATCCACGCTTTAAGATAATACAGATATAAAAAAAGCATTCATTACAGATATAAAAAAATATAAGGCTTAAAACAATTATAACAAGCAAAAATTATTAAATATATTTTCAGGCTACAAAATATATATATATTTAACCTAAGAACATATCCAAATTGCTTTATATTTGTATTATTAAAAATAGAGAAAAATTTTAGTCATCAACATTGTGGCTTTTTTAATGGACACCCTGTAAGGAGACAAGAATATTTAATAATAATATTATCAGAATTTTTAAAAATATTATTCTGATGTGAAAAAACTAAACACTTATTTAAATACCAATACCAAACGACTAGATTACGATTTACTTAATGCTTTACAGATATACAGATAGATAGGCCAATTTTTTTTATATACACTTAATAAATACTAAATAAAGAAACGGAAGTATCTTAATGGGGTCGTAATGCTATGTGCGAAAAATCAGTTTCACGCTGTATCCCGCACACAGCAGGGTATGCAGAGGGAACCTAGTGTCAAGTTACTCCGTTTCCCACTTTCTGCCGAATTTAAATGTAATCGAAATCACCACATATTCGTTCTATTTAAGTTACTGCACTCTCCGAATAGGAAGGAATTGATATAATATAGAGACAAAAAATAAAATTACACAATAAAATATAGCGACTTTTAATTTAACAATCATATACACTAAATAATAACTAATCATATACGCTAAAATAAATAAAATGACAAAAAAACAGAAAAAAAAAGATATGCCCAATAGTGTAGAATGGAAATAATTTTATAATGGATATACATTATATGTATATTATAAATAAATAACACTTTTATATCATAACTATTACATTTTATCTTAATTTATAGTCTCTAGAAGTGAAATTAGAAACTTTGGTTATAACAATTGGGATGGCAACATACCCCGCTCTTTATGTGTCGCAATATTTAGTGTACGATTTATTCAAAATCTGATACTAGAAGACGGTAAGTCTTTTTTGTCAGGAAAGCACGTAACTACTTGACAAAAGAATGTAACAAAGCTTTCCGGCGATAACGCCTAGAATGTTAATAAGAAGTCTAAATTAGCCTTACTGAGATGGTTGTTATAATGAAGAGACATGCACAGTATAATAGTCAGAAAAAAAAAATATAATATAATGATATATAAAAATGAAACAATACTTAAATTATTGTGTTATAATATACATACTCGTATATGGTGAAATATATAGGTATGTATTTGTATTTAGCTTGTCCATATTATATAAATAATAACTCATACATCACTAATACTGTCAGTCGCAGACGCAACATTACGTATTGCGGTCACCTGAGCGCATGCGCGGCCTCCTGGCTTCCCCCTCCTTCTCTTTCTGTCCTCTGTCCTCCCCTCTCTGCAATAACAGATTCGTACTTTGTTTACCAATTGTCGCGATTAGCGAACCAGTCGGCAGTCGGTCGGCTTACTCCACCGGCCTCGCTCGTTTTCGGTCGGTTGCTTGTACGCCAGTTGCGCGTTGCCAGCGGCAAACGCGACATCAATCACTACGTTATGACCCTGTGACGTAACATAATGACTAAAGCCAATACCTCGGCGGAAGCCGCCTCGCCGAGCATGGCGATCCACGTGGATCATTACGAGAATCTTAAC
The DNA here is from genome assembly GCA_018230445.1 of Heliconius hewitsoni. Taxonomy (NCBI): domain Eukaryota; kingdom Metazoa; phylum Arthropoda; class Insecta; order Lepidoptera; family Nymphalidae; genus Heliconius; species Heliconius hewitsoni. The sequence goes on from DWAN01001920.1 coordinate 14,053, forward strand.
CATGAGCACTCCAAACTTCTTGAACCTAATTCTTCAGTGCCGATTGTGACGCCCTCTGGACAGATTCGCAAAGTCAAAAGTTTTACCGATACACACAAAATAAGAGACGTACACGCCGCGTCAGGTGCGGCGTCTGCCCGAAGTTTACGCCCTTATGATCAAGTGACGACATATCCAGAAGGCTCAGACAGCGGAACCAACCATTATGCACCCTCTGTACGGTCTCTTGCTTCCATCGGGATGGGATGCACGGATGGCCGAAAAATGGTTATCAGACGTGTACCCACATCGCCTACGGAACTCTTCCATCTAGTACGTCCTCCTACGTGAGTATCTTTGCGGATGTGACATCCTTTGAGAATCTATTATTCAATTGCTTTAAATGATTATCATTTTGAAATAACTTTGTTGTGAATTTATATATGTTTTGTTTTTAAATTAAATTAAAAGCAGGTTAGGTTTCAATATAATTACTAAAATACTTCATTAAAATTAACGTATAAAATGATATCTCATATCATTCAAGTGTTTAGAGACAACCTGAAGATAAAATAATTTTGATGCTTTATTTATCTTTTGTGTGACGCTATATCCAATAGGGTAGGTAGAGGGAGGGAAAGGGGTTTTTCATTTTCAGGCGAATTGTGGAGGTATTGTGCGTTGACTGGGGGAACTCAACACCGCGCTTTACCTCGACACCAGAGTAATAAATATTTCATTTTCTCGAGTAGGAATCGAGCCCACAACCTGTTGCGTTTAAAACCACACTTTGTGCCCCATACGCTACAACTAGCCTATATATTTTTGTTTACCTAAATCAAACTGTCGATCTAGCTTTTAAAAAAATATAATTTATGCCAAAGAAATTTAAATTAACCTATTTTCATCAAAAGTTCTCTTGAGATCCTACATATGTGATAATGGCACCAGTAATCGACTCCTTGAGGTAATAGAAGATTTCCATTACAGATATAAAAAAAAATAAAGCTTAAAATAATAACAACAAGCAAATAATGAAATACATTTTAAATTACAAAATATATTTTTTTGGTAACCTAAAAATGTTCAAATTGCTTTAAATTTGTATTATAGAAAAATAGAGAAAATCTCTACTTAACAACATAGAGGCCCCATTAATCGACACCTAATTATCAATTAAGACAAAATATTATTATTCTGGGCGGGAATACAAATTACTAAAATAAAAATGAAAATAATTTTAGTGTATTTAAGATGAAAAAATGTTTACTGTTTTAATCAATGTTATATAAGAAGTCCTTATATAGTTATTAGGCTGTAAATTTGTCATAAGAGCTTTAATAGCTTTTGCCAGTTGTTGTAGAGGATAGTTTTTCAATTAAAAAACCTATTAAGAAATAAAAACTTATAAAGAAATTATTGTTATCTTATTATCAAAAATGGAGAAATGCATTTTATTTTTAAAATTTAAATACTTTTAACATTTTTAAAGTGTTATTCCACACTCAGGAAGGAAAAATACTTATAAAAATTTGAACGTACCTTGACTTAAACCCGCGCCTCCTGGAAACCGAACCGGTTTCCAGGAGGCGCGGGTTCAAGTGCTGCGTTCAAATTTTTATACGTTTTCTACATAAGTAAATTCAAATACTTTCATAACAGATTTAATTAAAATGTACATTTAGCAGTTTATAAAATAAATTATTAAAAAAAAACATAATAAGCAATACTTTACGGTTAACCTCTTGACAATCAGTTTTCGGTATTTCTACTGATATTTTCGTTCTATGTACGTTTCTATTCGCCATCTTTAATTAAAATGGCGAGAAAAAAATAAACTATAAATGTCACCAGGAAATATATCCCAATCGACCTAATTGATCCTAAATTACCTCAAGCCTCCATTGATTCTATTAATAGATTTTTTGTTAATACGGGAAAGGATATAGCAGCGAATATACCAATAAGGTATCCCATTAGCAAAGTACTTAAGAATCTACGAACTAACCCTCAGTCCTTTGGTCTTATTCCGGTAGATGATAAAGAAATCAAATCGCTTATAAATAATCTCAAAAATGACTGTGCTGTTGGTCGAGATGGGATATCCACTTTGTTTGTTAAGCGCTATGCTGAAGTCCTAACACCTACACTCACTTTTCTATGTAACCTCTCTTTTGAAGCTGGTGTTTTCCCTGCGGAGTTCAAGCGAGCTGAGATTATTCCTATTCATAAAAATGGTAGCAGGGACCGTGTCACTAACTTTAGACCTATTTCTATACTTACTTCATTCTCAAAAATTCTAGAACGCTGTATAAACACACGTATTATAACTTATTTGGA
>DWAN01001921.1:0-16370 GCA_018230445.1 Heliconius hewitsoni
CGAACCCACAACCAGTTGGTTTTACAGTCACACTTCGTGCCGCTGCGCCACGACTTTTGTTTTACAAACGTAGCAACTGCACAACGATGTAGTCATTCGAACGAAATGTTGATAATTTATTTAAGACATTGTAAATATTTACTTGGTTTTTATTGTATTAAAAAGTATTATAATCAATTACTGAATAAGGTTTATTGTAATTCGCAATCTTAATTATAAGCTGGCCTCGGATAGAATCTAGTGTTAAGACGCTCTCTTCCCGTTAATACACTTCCGTTACCTATTTGATTGGAATTGAATTATTATGTAAATTGAATTTATTAGGTAAATAGAATTACATAATAAATTAAACATGTAAAGTTTAAATTTTGTGATGATTATAGTTAACATTATTACAATTTTTTAATGACAAACTGGACTTGACTGTACTTAGTCAAGTCCAACAGTAAAAAAACAACTTATAATAAAAAAGTTATAATAAAAAACAGGCAGAAATTGAGATAAGAGAGTAAATGTATAGTATTTTCATAGAAGTTATCAATAATTAGTTAGTAGTTAAGTTAAAAAAATCGCCCTTCGCTTGAACACATCCGTCACCGTCGTACACAGTGACGCCTTCCCTAAATATTAGGGTAGTTTGTAATGTAGATATCATGACAGTATTTCTTCGTTATAGTCTTGAAATTTCTAATCTTGAAATAATTTAATCAGCTCATCAAGACGCAGTGAGATTATATTTGACGGTAGCATCGATGGTTTACAATTCGATTTCCACATAAGATTATAAAAATAATCGTAATCAGCTCCACACTGTTCCCGCGGGTACGGGACAGGGTAGGTAGAGGAATCTTTTGTATAGAAACCAAAACGTAAGAAGACACTTCTGCCCAATTTTCAAAACATTGTTTGTTGAGTAGCGAAATTCCACACGCGGTTTGTCTACCAGAGACCAGATTAACTAAAGCGATGAAATGAAAACGATTCATTTCCTCAACTGGGAATTAAACCCACAAGGGTCACGTTTTGTGTGACTGTTTCTCACGCTTTTGACGGCATCAAAAATTATGTTTTTGTGAGTGTAGTAAGACAAAGAGAAGTTGAAGATAGTTGAGAACGGATTGTTTTAACACTACTGGTTCTTCGGTTATCGCGAAGGTCTGAATAATGTGGGAGAGGTAAAAATGCACAAAAAATGCATAAATATTATATTCAAATTAAAATTAGACAGAGACCCTTTATACAACATAAGTTTGCCTCTAAGAAGAATTTCAAATATAAACTACCCTGTTTAATTAGAAATAACCAACTTTTCTTGGTCTTTATGTAAAAAATAGTAATAATATTTTATCTGATGAATTAAAATAATTTGACCTTTATATTAACTGGAGAATCCTTCTTCTAATTTACTTAATATTATAAAAGTAAAATTTGTAAAATTGTTCCACGTTCACCCAAAAGGATATTATTACTAAACGATTATATAATTATCATAATAACACAAACTATAATTTGTATAAGGATTTTGAATTTCGCTTAAATTTATTATAATAATAATTAAAATTGATAGCGCAGATGGTTCCATATAAAAGATCTAGATAAAAAACATATAAAACAAAAAACAACAAAACACCATACAATATTTTATATATTCTCAACAAACTGTCAGTAAAACTAAATGACCTGTTTCCCGCAAAGTTCCCGTCCCGTCAAAATCGTCCCCGCAATCACATAAACGTCTCGCCACCGATAGCGATCGTGCCGGTGACAGTGACGGATAACGTGGCGATAATGACACCGGATTATCCGGGGATAAGCCAGTGGACGGTGCAAATGTAGGAGACGAGTAGAGTGTGGGTTCTGAGTTAGAGTCCAAAAGTTGATAATAATATAAATTAACCAGTCGGTAGTTGGTCATAGCTTTGTTAGCCTGAAGAAAATCCTGGTCTTCGCGTGTTTTTTGACGAGTCAAACACGCAGAAGGACCAGTACATTTTTAACATTTACATAGACGCCTCTATAATCTAAGTAAGGTGAGGGTTAATTAAGAAGTTAACCTTCTGAATTTTATGCTTCTCATTCAAAAAACGGATTTTTATTATAGCATAGCGATAAAAAGGTTTACATAAACACGCAATATTGTAAGCTGTGCGTGATTTGTCGCTTTATAAGTAATAATTCCCGAAAATAGAAATCGAACCCACGACCACCCCGTTTATATAGACTGCGCTACAAATTTTGAATTGAACACTGTCCCCCCACTTTCCACCGAATTTCAAAGGCATTCATTATAATATTTTAAACAATAATAATTAAACATTCGTTCTCTCAAAAAGAAATCGAACTCACATCCATCGCACATTATAGCTACACGTCCACTTTACCATTACTTTCTAATACAATAAAAAGGTTAATTTAGTAAGAGAAACACATACAATTTTCCGTTCAATAAATATTTTTCCCCCAAATTACCTGATTCTATCAACAAGGCACGACGCAGGAGCAAATTAGCGTGATGAGTTGCCGATGTTCAAGATGGATGGGTGGGAGGCGACCGCACTGTGCCGAATGGCGTTCATCTTAATATATTGCAGTTTCACGTCACGCTTTGTCCCGCAAAGCAGGTTAGGTTGAGGGAACCAGTGTTAAGACACTGTTCACTTTTCGGCATATTTTTGAAATATTGTGTATTGAATGGCAAATCTCAACGCTGCGCTTTGCCTACCTGCCTTGAGCGAAAACAAAAAAAAAATTACGTATAATAATTCCCCCAAGTGCTGATTGAACCCATAATCCTACGTTTGGCGACGGATTGGAAGTTTGCAAAACGAATAATTTACAATCATGCCGATCATTCTGTTCAAACTACGCCTAAACTTTTATAAGCTTGTTACAACTTATTTATGTAGTTATGGTCACTACGGTTTTTTTTACATGTAGGTAAAGATTATTTTTAAGAATTATAATTTGGGAAGAAGGAATATTCTTGTCTATGTTCTTTCCTGATATCTTTCAAATTTTGAAACAAAAAATAAACAATTAGGTGCTACGTATTCGTCCATTAATATATATTTTAATTACTTTGAACAATTTTATTAAAATATTAACATTAATAACGAAGTATAAAGATCATAAATGAAATTCTTTTTTTTTCATACTCGTTATTTTTTCATGTGCGTCATTAAAAATATATCTTAATTAATATATCAAAAAAACAACCGCAAGTATTTAATAACAAAGTAAACTCTATCTAATCTCTTTAATATTTTTTTAGCTTCACGCCGTATCCCACAAATATCAAAAAAACAACGTAGTGTAGAGACACATCATTTTCCACTTTTCTTTATTTTTTTATATAGCGAATCTTAATTCTGTATTTAGTGTCATCATACCAAGTTGGAATTGAATCCACAACTATTGCGTTCAAACTGTGATGATGACAGAGTGCTTAATCACTAAATTCTCATTAGCCGTGAAAGTGTGAGCAGTCTCCCAGAATTATCGGCTTACCGTAAGCCGTTGACTGTTCGAGGACCTTCTTACAGAATCCTAACAAAGATCTAAACAATCTTCTTATAAAAGATGTTCCCATAAAAAGTTACGACAAATAGAAAAAATGTAGCGGTTAGCTCCTTTAAGGTGCGTGAATTGAATGGTCTTATGGTTTTATAATGCAACTAGGTAGTTTTGAACTTTTAATTATTTTTATTGCTTATTTATTTAAGATACTGCTGTATCTCGTATATAGCAGGCAAAGAAATTAATATTAAATCGGTCCACTCTCCGCTTCTCTTTGAGTTCGAAACATTGCGTATAGAGTAGTGAAATTCGATATGTTATCTCATTTTTAATTCAGTAGTTCAAATATTTTTTTATATAAAAAAATCTTATTAAAAAATATTTTGTCTTACTAATACATTATTTTATTAATGTTAATTTACACTTAAAAGAATGAACTATTATTATTTCCTCATTACAAGACAGAGTGCGACGTAGAGTTCTACCACTTCACATGCAAAATCTTGAAAAATATTTAAAAAATCGTAAATAAACTGTCTTAAAACTATATTCCTCCCGTCTTTTTTACTAAAAATTGCTTTAAATCAAGTATCAATTCATACTAAACCAAGCAACTATTTAACCCAAGTCACCCCTTTGCAAATAGCGCCTAAGGAAATGAGTTATGTTGCCAATAATAGGTAACGTATTATACTGAGATCATAATATTGTATCGTCACGTTATTTATGGGGCCAATTCTTATCAATTTTTTTATATGACACTCTATAGAACGATATAGAAATCGATGTCATCGTTTATAATTTACTTGTCAACTTATATTGTTTGGAAATTTTAAAATATTGGTATTTTTTATTTTGTTATAGGTGAAGAGTGCACTTTTACTGGATCTCTTTCGCGTGTTTTTCATACAACGTGATATTGACGAAGTAAATTGTGCTCCATTGGCACGCTAGAAACGCCACAAATGATAAATGAAGAACTGAAATTAAATATCTATCCATGATTTATTATTCTACAATTAATAAGCAGCAAATAAATTCCAATTTTAAAAAGACATCACAGCACAGAGGAACAGTGACTGTAAAGGGTATAGTTGTAGAATCGATTCTTTATCGGACGGTAAGGAATTAATTATTTTCGTTTTCTTGCTCTGGTAACAAGACAAAGAATCCTGACATTGACATTGAATCCTGTCATTGACAAATAATATCTCGGAAATAGGGTATATTGTAGAGAACGAAGTGTCTCAACACTAGGTTCCGCAATCTAACAATACCTAGACTTTCTTAGGAATTAAATATCTAGATAAATTATCTCTAGTTATAAGCCTTGTTTAAATGGCGGATAAATATACTGTTCATTAGCTGGTAATAATGAAAAAGTTAAAAAAAAGTACGGACCACGTGTCTGTAGTGTTTAATATATAAAATTATATATAAAAAAACACCCTTTGCCTACCCTGCGGTATATATGTGGATATGCTAAAATAGTGCTCCCTAGAAAAATAGTTGATCAATACACAAAAGTAAGTAAGAACACACTAAACCTTCAGTCAGCTTGGTTTTTACTGTTCTTATGAAGTTAGTCTTCTGGGTGTTGTCGAATGAAAGTTGTCAACAATACGTATGTCGATACGAAAGCCATCGTAAATACGACGTTGTATTGTTTTAGGAAATTGTTATCAGAGTTAAGTAAAATAAGTGCTCCCTTGAGATAGCGAAAAACTGTTGTTACTTGGTCAAAATAATTTTAAAAAAATATGTACATGTTTTAAGCTAGTGGGATTTGAACTCGCTACTAAGTTATCCATGCTCAAATTCATGTTAAATTTTTTACACATTTTCAAAAAAATTTCTTTCTTAAGTGTGGCACAACATTTAAAATAATTATTAATAACAAATAAATATTATAATTATGATAATCACACGATTGCTTCAAGTTAAATAGAATTTCTTATAATATTCTGTGTAAAATATAAAGTATAATATCTCATTCCTGTCAACAGTGACCTCAAATCTGACGTTAGGTTTGATACTGAATGATAAAAACTATTAGTGCTATTAATGAAAAATAGAGATAATATTCAATACAAAAACAGTTTCCCACATAGCGGAGTAAACACAAGTATAACTTGATGATGAGACACTCTGTTCCCAATTTTTAAGACATTGTGTGTGAGTGGCGGATTTCATCGCATTATTTTTTAAATTTAATCGTACCCCCGAGAGGGCATCCAATCCACAACCATCATGTTCTCAGTCAAACGTGCGCTACAACTTTGTCAATATCCAATATGACCTCAATATCTCAAGTTAAGTCTCAATTTTTCAACCCATATAAGAGTATCCCGGGAATTATTTGATTTGATGTCACCATGCGTAAAGTGCGATCATCAAGATTATTCTTCCTGCATACTTGCAAGCTTTGGAATGATATTCTTCCTGAGATATTTCCTGGGCATTATGATTTGGGTGCTTTCAAGCGTCGTGCGTACAGACACTTTCACCCTCTAGGCCGACAGCACATCCCCAATCCGCTCATGTTGTAGATGGCAATGGTCAGTTCCTCTTATCACCAAGTATGCCTTCGGCTGATTTACATATAAAAGGGCCAAGTTTTCGCAATAAAAAAGAAGAGAATTTCCACTTAAAGCGCTTACTCTCCGCTACACGCGTAAGTGCATATACAATTTGCAAAACACAATACAAATTATACATACACTTCAACATTAGACCTACCATTAGACACTTAATTACGTAAAGAAACAATAGAATAGTACCTACATACAAGTATATCGCTTACAAACATTATTAGTAGGGTGTTCACGATTAATCCGCTAAATTAGACTTGTCCCGGCAAAAATCGATTAGGGGCCGAAACTCGCAATTCGCAAGACTCCGTCTCGGCAAAGATAAACATGCCAGACTTTTTTTTTGCTACAGAGACATTAACCAAGGATGCGTTTAGGGTGACCATATTGGACGTTATGTGTGGACAATAATGAAAACAATAATGCAGCCATCGTGGCGCGACATGTGACTGTAAAAGTGATGGTTGTGGGTTAGATACCTAGTCGGGGGAAAAAAATATTTAATATTTTCATTTCCTCGCTCTCTCTCAAGAAGAGTTTGGTGATTTGTAAAGCACAGCGTAAAGCTTCAATTTGTCACCATTAATATTTTTTTTAGTTCAGGTTAACTTCACATAGATTAAACTTCACATATAAAGTTAGTATAATTTTTATCGATGCCACTGCTGCCGTACTAGAGGACTTAAGTGAAAGACATACAAAGTGCAGTAATAAAAGAGTATGTAGAGTGGCGATTCGTGTTATGTTGGTTTGTTTAGTTTGTTTTTTTACTGCTATATAGGATGATAGTGGAGGTGTTAGACTGAATCTTTGCACAATAAATTATAAAAATGTTGTATGTACCACATATTTTAATAAACAATTTATATATTGTGTATATAAGAAAATATTTATTTATATATTTTTGCGTAAAAATGTTTTTATTATTTAATAGTATTTTTTTTCGAGTATAAATTATATATAATATATAATTCGAGTATAAATATTTTTTAAAATTTTTCTTTAAAATTTATTCGCTAACTTAAATTTTAATTAAAGTTTCATAAAATTTATAAAAACACTGTATAATTCACAAATTAAATTACACAATTCAATTCTAAGCACTGTAATATCTTATTATGCTCAGCATTATTATCATGCTATAATAATTATGATAAAAAGAATAAATGTACATTTACAGCAACTTAAGTAGTATAATTATTTAACACTATAAATGATAATCAGTTTAAGAAACATTCTTAAAGTATAATTCATAAATCAATTTCAATATTTTACTCTGATAGTGTTGTTTGAGTAATTGGCACAAATCAAAACTTGTTATAGTTAACAAATTGTATATTTATTGAGTAATTTTGTATAATTTATTATCTTAGAATAGACTGAGAGAGGTTAGTGATAAATAAACAAATTAATATTTTTTTGCAATTTGCTTTACCGGAATAACAATTGTAAATATTGTCTATCAATATAGATATCTATATTTAGGCATTTATTAAACTCTTCTGTTACCTACTAACTTGAAGACGACAGACAAAACTACTGGACGAAGAAAATTGAAATTTGGTACATATTTCTATAAATTCTTTAAGAAAAAACCTTTATTCCATTTTAATGTTAAAAAATATATAAAATCTATTTGCCATACAATTTTATTTTATTAAAATTCATCTGCAAATTTATTTTATAGGAACAAATATTACATACAACTTTCTTTTAATCATTTACATCTAAACCATACCAATAAACAAATAATATTATAAACTTTGATACTAGCTCTATATCTAAAACAAAAAACCAATTAGTATCTATCACGAATTTTGTATACACAAACATTTTCTTCACCAACGTCACCCTACACGATGTCATTAGACCTTGCGAGGGGGCGTCATTACGACGATGAGTAGCCCAACCATTAATCTTCGGACCGGTCTCTCGGCTGTCAAAATTGTGGCCACCGTACATAGATATGTGCTATTGTTCCTCTTGTTTCTGAATTGAATATTATTAATATAATGATTATATCAGATTATAGGACTGTTATACGTTCCAATGAGTTTAGGTGGTGGTGCCAAGTTTGGTAGTGTGGGTATTGAAGCAATTTCTCTAAGGGTCAATATTCAATATATGTTATAGTGATTAGCGTAACGGGTTCGATTTTTAGTTAAATCGCTTTGGTCTGATAGCCTTGTCTGTTTTAAGAATTAATAATAAGTGGGAAACTAAGAGTTTTATCACTAAGTAATTTATACTGGATCTCTTTGTAATTTACTCTGGATGAATACGGTATTTAAATTGTAATTTTTTCGTTTGTGTACAATAAAGTTTATTCTATTCTATATATCTTGTCCTTCCTAGGTGTAGAGTTGATCAGTGATCAATAGAAAGTTAAATTATTGTCTTTATTAAAATTTTTATTCTCCCACATGACTTAGGTTGGCTGGTAGAGAAAGCTTTTTAGCGTTAAATCCGTCTAATGAGCATTTTTTTGTATTATGTATAAAATTTTGTGCAATAAAGAATAAAAAAAATGACAATTAAATTTGTACTAACAATTAATGAAAAATAGCTCTAGCAGGAATCCAACTTCGACTAAAGCAATTGAAGATAGTTTTATAATTCTATGCACAAAAGGGCACAAAGACATTGTGTTAATATGTAATTACTATACCTTTTTTCTCTTCAGATTTTGGACGTATGTACGAAGTTTGTGAATAAAAATTTACTCTACATAACGTAGCTTCAGACAACAATCTCATTTTAGATGCAACGAAAATGTTCTTATGCTATGAATGAAAAACACGTCTCGCAGCAACTGTATAGCTATATTATAAAGCTTAAATTTTTTTGGTTCTTACAATATTTGGAAAGTAGTGGAAAAAACGTGGATTAAAATTCATATATTTGGACTTAAGTTAATTATTTACAAGAATAGGTGTACCAATTTTGATTAAATTAATTTAAGGAATAATTTTTAATCTCGATTGTTGTCATGATTAATGACAATTCATATTAAAAAAGAAACTTATTGCATAAAAATATATACACAAATTCGAGGAACCTAATAGTAAATATAAAATAAATCAAAATCAAATAACCGCCATACATTATAGAACTGACAGATAATCTAATAATTACTTTTGAACCGTTAAATCAAAGAATACAGTAGCTCAAAAAGGATAAAACGCTCGCAGCAACATTTGTGCAGGGGGGCGTTATACCCAAGCAATCGTTATACGGACGGACAAAAAATAATTAATATCTAATATATAATGAAACCAACTGTAAAATCCTCTAAGGAAACGAGGAAAGCATTATATCCCTACACATAAGGGACAAAGTCAGCAAAGGGTCAAACAAAAGGTTAAATAGACTATATTAATGATAGCAATGCGTCTTATTCAAATATTCGAATGTGCATAATCGATTTTGACGTACAGTAATTAAGATGTTACAGATCTATCACTCGGTTAGGTTTCTCATTGTACGTTTTTAAATCGATTTTCAACGGTCCAACGATTTGTAATGTGTGCGTATGAATAGTTTTATTCAGTGACGGTTTGATTGGTAATAATTAAAAGGAATGATTTCGATTTTTTTGACAGATTAAATATGCTTAATATTGATTTGCAAAAAAAATATCTTTATTTTTCAATTTGTCATGTAACGTGAGAACTTAGATTTGAGTTTTTTATTAGAACTGATATCAAAATAATTACAGAATTCATAATGTAATATTATTCCTTTAAGACAATTTTTTGTCCATCCAAAGATGACTTCACCCCACTGGTACAGTAGTCTCATAACTTTACTTGTTTTATTTTATTATTGTGAAGCAGTCATCAAAATATCGTTAGCAGGGTCCAGAACAATATATATATTGGCAATTTTTTTGTCGTAACTCAAAAAAGTTGATTTTTGCCGACGCCTGTACAATATTTATTGTATTTTGATATATCAATGTGGTATTGTAGATAGTTGTCGGGGTCTTTTTTATACTTTCGTACTGTGAATTATTCATCTATTGTTAAGAAAAATGTATAAAAAAGAATTAAGATTGTCGTTTTTTGTGATGTAATTTTAAGGGTATATCTCAATTTCTTTTATGTACGTATAGGTTTTATATAAAAAAGTTTTGACACCTTGTTTAACTGTAAGTTAACTGTTTGTTAATTTATTACAGTTCAAAGATTTCAATCTTATAGCGATAGTAATTTTTTTTTAGGACTAGTATAGTGATACTCTATGTTCGCTTACAATAGAAATACCTGTTGTAAAACAAAAAAAATTAAAGTTTATTTCACCTTTAGGAAAGAAAAATACTTTTTTAGGAAACGTATAACGTGCGGGTTTTCTAAAAAGATATAACAAAAACATTATAACGCATTTCTCTGAATTAATTTTAGCGAAATATATTTTTTATATGAAAATCTATGCATATTTAGACATTTCTACATCTTAATATGATTTGGCACCTGTTCTTTGATCTGACGTATATCTTATGAAGATAAAATTTACACAGCGTTGATAACAAGTAACATTAAGAACTTTCAATCTTGCCTAAAAGAAGACCGTCATGGCTCAGTGTATTGACCGGTCCGCAGACCTTCGTAGGTAAGAGAGAGGTTTGATATCTTTTATGAGTAGAATGTATCAATTTGCTCATATTGTTATATTATTTCTAAACATGTTTCTTGAGTGAGGAATATAATGATTTTAAAATGTTAAAATGTTGAAAATAAAGTGATGTAATATAGTTTACATCCAACCTCGAAAAATGAATAATCCAATACAAATATATATTTTTAATTCTAACCAATAGTTCCTGAGATTAGCGCGTTCAACCAAACAAACTCTTCAGCATTATAATATTCGTACAGATATAAACCAAACTGAATATTTTGCGTAATAATTTAACATATAAAAATACATATTACTCCAAGCGATCCATTACCTCGCCCCAGTCCCTGCGACGTACCAAGACAAACTAATTAATAAAGATTTGTCACAGAAGATGGTCCACAAAAAAAATCGCAGTTCCATATTTTTTCTCACGATATTTGCATTTTGATCATTAGAAAAATAGACAAAATCTGTTTAGCGATTCTGATCGCATCATTACCTGTACATTATTATTTTATAAGGACTTTAATGTGTATAGAGTAAAATCTTGGCAGGATTTTTAAGCTTGTTACAATAGTTGACGCCCGCGGCGCTTGTATGCAAATTTTTTTTACAATCCCATTTTGAATCATTTGAAAATAACCCCTATTTACTAGAAAATAGAGTTGATAGATTAGAACATTTTCTATCTAATCTACCCCTATTCGTACGCGTAAAATTCAACGTTAGTATCACATGTTAAGGGAAATAATACATTGATAAAAAGCTGTTTCCATTTTGATTAATCATTGCCAATATTTCTAGAGTTAGTTACGGGAGCGTTTAATATTGTTCTCATGTACACATTTTGCATAACACAAGATTGAAGTAGAAGATGAGTTTCTTTGGATTTTTTTTTAATAATGGAAAGATTATGGTAATGGCACAATTAATTTGAGCCATAAGTGTGATATGAATTCGTAAAATGAATCGGAAATAAATAGTTTTTTTTTGGATGGCAAAGGGAACATACTGTTAAGACGAATCCGTTCCCTACTTTCTACTCAATTAATACCAGAAATTGCGCGTTGAGTGGAATTTAGAATATAAAATAAAGTTAGAAATTTTATAAATACATCGATAAAACTGTATATACGATTAGATATTATGAGTTTTTTTTTCTCTTACAGGTACACTGTCTACGTATAAAATTTATTAATAAACGAATATGAAAAAATGATAATGATAGTTTTTTTTTAATTATCCCGCATATCCATAGTTCGATGATGATGGATTCAATTTTCACTAAGGAGATTATAATTATATTTAACATACATGACAAACTCAACTTCATTAATACATAGCGCGGCATTAGGTACCGCGGAATTTGAGAATGAGGTGGAAAAAAGTAAAAGCGGATTGACATACAATCCGATTTTTTCTACGGGAGATACAAAAATAATTTACTTAAATTCATTAAAAATATCATTGGTCTAAGTTTTAATCATTATTTAGTTTAGTTGTTAGAGCATTTTCATTTGGATACACTCGAGCACACGCGTCGCCGTATATCTGTAGAAAGTGAACATATCTTCACGCTATGATAAGACAGGTGTTATCAGTTTGCATTATTTTTTATGCATCAAAGAGAAAATATTTCTTTTTAAATAATTTATATTGTTTTTAGGGTCCCATACCTCGAAAAGATAAAACGGGACCCTTATAGGATCATTTTGTTGTCCGTCTGTCTGTTAACTCTTTATCTCATCGACCCGTGGAGATATAAACCTGAAATTTATATACCAAATACTCAAGTCTACTATTGCCTTAGTATATATTCTTAATTTTTTCCTCAAATATGCAAAAAAATATCTTTTATTGTGTTTTTGCGTCACGCTGTATCCATGCAACATGTATATATAGCAGATTTTGCAGTAGGAATCTAGAGTGTTAAGACACTCCGTTCCTCATTTTCCACCGAATTCAGGAGGCATTGAAAGAATCTAGTGTCAGGATACTCCGTTTTTACTTTACCCCAGATTTGTCTAGTAGAACGATCTCGCACCAAAGCGGAGAAATTAAAATAATTTCAATTCACACATTTCTTTGAGTAAAAATCGTACCTAGTACTAGAGTCAAAGATAGTACCATTTTAAATATATAAGAAAGTAAATTAAAAATATTATATTTTAAGTCTTTTTAAAGTGAATTTCAATACAAGTCACGTAAGAAACATAAATAGCTGAGGAGCTTCTGTCTCAACGCGAGAATGCATTTAACGGCTGCATTTGTTGTTTTAACAGTATAATTGCGATAATTTGTATTAATTGTTGAAAATTATATTAATAAATTTTAAATAGACTTCGTGCCGCACTCGAAACTCGTTCGTCGTTGGCTGTAGGATAGCGAGTTCGATTCCCACGTGTGCCAATTTGTATATTTGAAATATTTTTGTGTGTGTAAATTTGATTATTGTTTGAATAGCGGTGTTAAGTTTCACAACTTACGTA
This sequence comes from Heliconius hewitsoni, assembly GCA_018230445.1. Lineage (NCBI taxonomy): Eukaryota > Metazoa > Arthropoda > Insecta > Lepidoptera > Nymphalidae > Heliconius > Heliconius hewitsoni. The sequence continues at coordinate 13,217 of DWAN01001921.1, forward strand.
CCTTACTTACTTATATTTTTATAAATTTTTTGAGATAGTGGACCACGAATAAATGTTTAACTAGGTCTCCTTTCCTTAGACGTTTTCAGTGAAGATAAATACGTTTTTAGTTATTAAAGGGATAACCATTATTTTTACTTATAATACAAAATTACCATAAGAAGACTCGTAATGAAAGAATAAATAAAATAATAACTACACTCATCGATTTCAATGTTTGAGACCGTCGTGGCGTAGCGGCACAGCATCTGACTCTAAGCGCGACGGTTGTGGGTTCGATTTCAAGAAAAGTGCCACATTGTGTTGACTATTGATTGTTGATTTTTGCTATTGGGCGGAAATGCAAAAGAAAATCTTGTGAATTTTACATTTTATACTCTATTTATCGTCTAATTTCGTCTTTTGTTTAATCAGATTTAGTCGTATAATCATACGTGATTGTGTGTGTTAAATCTATCTTAGCATTTGTACTAACACCCTTTATTAATAGACCTAACGACTATACCCTGATCATTTAAATGCGTAGGTACATGTTTTCCGATCTCGTTTTGTTATAGCTTTACGCTGTCTCCCGCACATAGCAATGTAGGCAAGGGGAACCTGGAAGACTAATGTTAAGACACTTCCGTTCTGTGTTCTGTGCCTCGCGAGACGCTGTGCCTCGTTACCTGAGCGAGAAAATGAAAATTTGAATTTTTTGAACTCGAGGAGCTGCAATATTCCAACTCCTCGAGTTCAAACTCTTTGTCAAAACTGCATATGCTCTTCCTTTAGGGAAAATATTAACTTCTTGCAAAATTTAATAACTGTAGGTCCACGGGAAGTACTTTATAGGTTTTGCGCTTACGCAGCGAGCTTCATAAAAAATAGCGTAAAATTTGCTCTCATTTTTGATTACATTAACTTAGAAGCTTAATCTATGATTACAGATTGACACATCCACACGATAAATGGCCTTAGCGGTGGGACAGACGGACCAGAAAGTGATTCTATAATTAGTTCCGTACCTTTTTAGGTATTAAGCCCCATAAATAAATTGAAATACTTTATAAAATTTGGTAGATAGATATATTAATCATCAAAAATGGCCCCAATTGGTAAAAAATCTCATTTTAACCTATACTTTTTTATCTTTACGCTGTAACCCCCATTTAGCAGAGTAGGCAGAGGGAACCTAGTGTTACGACACTTTGTTTCCCTTTCCGCCAAATTGTCGAAGCATTGCATGACGAGCTTATACTAATTATCTAATAACTCACATCAACACCACCATTGTTCCACGGCGGCAGCGCGTAGTGGGAGGGGTCGTGGTGACCCCCACCCATGTGCTCTGCCATCACCGACATCCAGTGGACTAGGCCTTGCGCCCCGCCGCCGCCTGAGGTACCTGCACGATTAAATATATATCAGAAATCAATAATAGTACTAAGCCACCAAAACGTCTAAAGTTATTGGAGTCCTGGAGCCCCGCTACGTTCAAATTTTTATATGTTTTCTAAATAAGTATTTTTCTTTCCTAAGTGTGGATTAACACTTTAAAAATGTAAAAAATATATTAAATCTTGACATAAATCCAATTACTCCATTACTGTAAAGTTTCACTTGAATCTGATCATTTCCTTTTGCGTGAAGTGGAAACAAAATCACATTTACAGATAGATAAATAAGATAAATACGATTGTCTAAAATTTTCTATAGTAAGCCGTAGTGCCACAGCGGCAGTGTTGGAATGAAAGGCGAATTTTCGATTCCTACTCGGGCCAAAAAATAATTATATTAAAAAATAATTTTAATATAATTATTTTTTCGAGTAAGAATCTAATCCACAAATACGTGGATTAGTCCACAAATCCACTTCACGTGTATAAGGGAACACAACACTATTAAGATAAGATAGAGAAAAATCATCTAAATTCTTGTAGAAAAATCTAATAAGAAAAGAAATATTATATGAGAACTGTCCCTATGTGAAGCCACTTATTTTTTGTTACATATATTTTTCTTAAGTGGGATTTCAAGTTAAACTCTTTGAATTTATTATCGCGTTTTAGACACTGCACTTGAGAATTCAGTTGCGTCACTACACACGAAAAGCTTCCAGAATGCTTCGGCGGAAAATGGGGAGCGAAAGTGGAATACGAAGTATATTAGCACTAGTTTTGCTGTGATTACCTACTATAGTTCAAAAAACTAGAAAAGTTCAAAAGAAATCTATCGCCTGAAGCCGTCGTAATATAAAACTCATTAGAGAAGTATAATATACTGAGATTTTATGAACTTAGTTTACATATATTTAAAGGTAAAAATGTATCATGTGAGAAATTAGCATTTGCAATAAAACAGTAGCAAAAAAAAAAAAAGAACAGTGGGTTACGGTCGTGGCGCGAGGGTCAGCTACACGCTATATCCCGCGCATATAGCAAATTAGGCAGAGGAAGCCTAGGTTAAGACACTCTGCTTTCCACTTTACGCATTAATACATTTCAAAATATCTTACCATTAGTAAGTTTTAAAATATTAAATATTAAATTAATAAAAACCAGAATGACACTTGACTTTGGTGATTAAACTGTGGCATTAATTTAGTGGTGAACGTAATGTCTTCTCCGAAGGAAGGAAGGAAGGTAGGAATCTTCCATTAATATACTCTATTTACTTTATTTTAAGCTTAAAATTAAATCAAAATGAGCTAATGGCCATGCTTCTCTTACCAGTAGGCACGGCGGCGGGCTGCGCGGCCGCCTGCTCCTGCCCTCCTCCGCCGCTGACCCCCCCGCCACTCCACACAAAAGCTGACGACGCTCCTGCCTTCTGGAACAAGATATTGTGTTAGAAATTTGAAGATCTGGAAAAGGAAATGACTTAACACATGATTGATAGGTGATAGCAAAATGAGTTTTCGAAATTTCTAGTCTATTTTAAAATTGGTCATATTATATCTAATATTTTATTAGAATATTTCTATTAAAGCAATTCATATAAGATTTTTTCCGCTTCATGCTCGCCGCACATAACAAGAGATAATATAGAGATTGCTTTCACGAGCGCCCTTCAATGCTCGTAACTTCTTCTTCAGGGGCGAGCTACAATCGCCCCTCTCAGCCCGGTGACGCTGTCAAGACCATACCAGGTCAACAGCATTAAGTCCATCAGA
>DWAN01001922.1:0-16369 GCA_018230445.1 Heliconius hewitsoni
GCCACTACTTCACGCCGGTTTTAAATGCCTGGGGTGGTAATGATCCGGTCGAGTCTGCCCATGCGTGTCTGTCTGTTATCTTAATTATTCGTATTAATTTACAATTAAATTTAGAATAATTTAAGTAACGTATTTAAAGATTACGTTTTTTATTATTAACGTGGTTTTATATAAATGAAACCATTTTAATGATCGTTTAATACAAAGTTGTGAAATACGTTTGTATATAAAGAGGTGTTTGAACATACTTAACAACGATTTACTCGTACCGCATATTTAAGATATTTCCACAATCAATATATTTTCCGTAACAAATTCCATAAATAAATAAAATTCTATTTAATTTTTTCTATATATATTCTATATATAAAAGTTATATATATATATATATATATATATATATATATATATATATTACTTTTTTTCTACTTGCCTATTTGTAATTTTTTGTGTAATTTTTTTGTCTTTTCTATATTTATTCTCTAGCGTAACCAAAGTTTTCGTTTAAAATATTTTTCTTTGTGTTTGATATTAAATTATTAAAAAATAATTTAGAGCTATTGCCATATCTACGAGTAGTTGTCTTATTTTTCTTATTTCTGTAGCAATTTGGCAGGAATCATGAGTAAGAGAGTATATTTCGAAATCCTCCTCCCTCGCCTGCATCCCCTCCCCTCCGTTACCTCACCTCGGATATCTACGCCCAGTATTTTGGCATAATCATTGTATGTCAGTTACTCAGTTCGTAACCGAAGTGTTTTTTTATATATACACATATTATACAGATACAGATACATTATTTCAAAGCAAAAGAGTTTTCTCGTTTATTATATTATAAATTCAAGGTTCCACGTACCTTTTATAATACCGAGAAACATATGTATATACATACGCAACTGACGTACAATAATGATGTCCTAGAATCTATACAATATGTCAATGACTAAATAACTATTCACATTTAGTTATGGTGGTATTGAAATATGGGTATCCCATTATGAACATGAAATGTAAAAAATATGCCACGCCGTATCGTGGTACATTTTTTATATTTTATGGTGGTAGTGGTAAAAATATACCAATCCTCACATATCACCAGAATCTCTTATGGATCACTGTAAAAAGTTATGATATCTTATTTTAAACCTAGTCTGTAGTATTATTTTTAGAAATAGCACAAACTTGAGATTATTCTAAAAAGATCCATTTTCCACCCAATATTCGAGACATTCCTCTTAGTGGAAATCGAAATCATGATGGCCGTCGTGTCGCGGGGGCACAAGCATGCGACTGTAAACAGGACGGTAGTGGGTTCGATTCCAATTCGGTAGAATGATTTTTTTTATTCCCTCGTCTCGAGAATTTGGTGGAAAGTGGCGAACGGAAGTGTTTTAAAGAGAACAGAGTGTCTTAACACTAGGTTTCCAGGTTCACTCCGCCTACTCTGCTGCGGAGTACAGAGTGAAAATAAAAAATTATAAATGGTATTATGATACTTTAGTCACAGCATTGCAATAAGTACTAAATGAGGAAAATCACGTATTACGTGTATTTTTCTAGAAAGAAAAATATCCATTTAAAACCGGTATCGGTACATTCATATAGAACAAGTTGATTTGCTATACATTAACTGCACTTTCTGGTTGCAAATAGAATTTACTTTCTATTTACCTTGCAATATTACTTGTCGGGTATACCTACAAGTAATAGCAAAAATAAAACCATTTGTACATAATTATTATATAAAATAATTTAAACTACTTTTAAAAAATGAAAATAAAAAGTTAATAAGTACGTTTATTTTAATAAACATTAACGTTACCTAAGTAAAGTTTTTTATTAAGTGTAGATAATGATTTATACAGCTAATTTATATGTAATATTACCAAATGCATAAATTTTCTTTTCAGATTTTCCCTTGGAAATTTAACAAATGATTGTTGAGTATAAACAGTTACATTGTTGCTTGACAATGAAGCGACGAAAATGCCTCAGTGTGTACGACGGCGTCTGCGCATCACAACGTCTATGATACCTACGATCACACCACGATTTTTTATGCTCATCACATGCTTGAGCATTATGGTATCAGTGATATGGATACAGTTGATAGAAAATGGAAATTCGACTAACCAAACTGAAAACTTAGTGACGGAAGCCTTGCAAAATGCCGCCCGTGATCACAGATACGCAGAAGTATATAGAAAAGTGGAAAAGCTTCAGAAGGACATGAAATATATACTTATATGGACACCATATGAATTTGCACCGTTCTACTACTTCGGCGACGGACAGAGGAAGTTCATTGATCTAAACTGTCCGAATCTAAATTGTTACGTGACAACTGATGTAAACTTTTTCAATGGAGATACCACAAAATTTCATGCTATAGCCTTTAATGGAAGAAATGTGGATGAAATATCGAAATCGGGTTTACCCAAATATCGATCGCCGCACCAAAAGTTTATATACTTTAATTTGGAATCGGCTGATAACTATCCTGTTTGTTCTGACGTTTACGACGGTTTTTTTAACTGGACGTCAACGTATCGCTTAGACTCAGACTTGCCCTATCCTTATATCCAAGTAAAAAATTTTCGAGGAGAGATCATAGGTCCAAAGAAAGATATGAAATGGTTTACAGATAACGAAACTTCTATTGATGAAGATTTAGAAATGATAATTCAAAATAAGACCAAAGCTGTAGCTTGGTTTGTTTCCCACTGTAGCAGTCGAAGTGGACGTAAAGAATACGCAAAACTGTTACAAAAGGCTTTAAAGAAGTACGGTTTAAGTGTAGACATATATGGTGCTTGTGGAACATTGAAATGTCCGAGATCTCAGAAGAATAGTTGCTTTTCGCTTTTGGAAAGGGATTATTTCTTCTATCTATCGTTTGAGAATTCGTTTTCTGATGACTATGTGACAGAGAAGTTGTTGACTGCATTAAATCATAACGTTGTTCCTATTGTTTTTGGTGGTGCCAACTATTCCAGGTTTGTCTAAATTAAATATTTCAATAATATAATTTATATGTGTATATTGTTTTATTTAAATAATTGATTGCAATATTTGATCATGTCTTCAAGACCTGTGGTAAAAAATATGTGAAAATTATCTTCGTTTACAATTTACATGCAATGATTCTAAGATCAATTCTTAATCGGAAAAATTATGAATGAGTTATTAAATGGTATTTAAAATATTTTAATTTCTCTAGTGTGGAAAGGGAAAGCCGTGTTTCATCACTCAGCACGTAGTCTGGAAATTGTGGAAAATGTTGAGTGTCTTAACAGGAACAAAATGTCTTACTAGGTTCTCAGGTACCCTCTGCCTATCTTGCTATGTGTAGGATACAGCGTGAAGCTATAATTTTTTTTGTTTAGTGAGAAGTCGAGCAAAAGGCACCTTATATAATTGTATTTCATTCTCTTCCTCAATAAACAAGTAAATATGTGAAAAAAATATCTTTTCCTTCACAGATTTCTTCCTCCAGGCTCCTATATAAATGCTCGAGTGACCAACCCGCAAGACTTAGCGGACATTTTATACAATTTAATGCTATCAAAAGAAAATTATAAGGAATTTTTCCATTGGAAAAAATTGTATTCGTACCGCGATCCGTCCACTACTGATAATGTATGTAGCCTCTGCGCAGCTCTTAATAATAAGGAATTATTTGAAAAACCTAGTGTTTACAAGGATTTTAGAGAATGGTGGTACCCTAATTTCGAAGATAGATGTGAAACGTGATAAATGAAGATTTTGAAGATATGGATCGTAAGTTCGAAGCTTGAGTATATATTTTATATTTATTTGAACATATTTTAATTGAACATTGAGAATTTAATGTTAATAACTGATCCTTTGCTTGTGCGAAAATCATTATTAGCAATTAATTAACTTATAATAACTAATTGTTAATTGACTTGTCGCAATTACCTATTATTAATTGTTAATTACAATTTTCACAATCATGATCACTTATTAATATTTAATTTTCTCTTATTCCAATTAAAATCTGCCAAACTCTGTCTTAAATCTGCATCTGGCAGAGGAAGCAAGGTATTTAGTTTATATTATTTGGATATTGATATTTATTTAATAGTTTTATTATTGTCGTGTAATCTCAATTTTGATACACTGCCAAATATGTATTATTGAAAATATAGAGCCTAGTACTTACACATAAATATGTATATTATAAAATTATGCATACATACTTTCTTGGAAAACTTAACTGGCACGCCTTAAGCCCAATAAGACTAAGTCACAATAAAATTAACAGCAGAATATAATAATTTAGTTTTTAATTACCATAAAAATATATTGGCAATTTCTGTATTAAACATGTGATAATATGAAAATCGTGAATCTCGTTCAATATTATGGCATTGTCGTGAATGTCGTGTCGTGAATTGTGTATGATGATTGGGAGCTCCAGTCCGATTTAAGGAAATTATAAACGTAATAAGATTTATAAGAAAGTTTTATGAATTTTCTAATATTGTAAATAATACTTACAATATTAGTAAATTTTATTAACTATTGTGTTGCATATTGTTCAATTGTTTATTTGATTAGAATATACATAAATTGTCTATAAGACAATAAAAGAAAAACGATAAATCTGAATACTATCTAAACAACGACAAATTAAGTTACTTACTTGTTTTTTCTTCTATTTTCTTTTTTCTTCTGTTTTACTTCTATTTTCCTTAACTCAATTCAATTTAATTTACTTTTTCTATATAGCAAGTTATATTTAAGAATTATTTATTTAAAGTATTCTATCGTACGATAGTTGTTACTTAACTATAGTACGGTCGCCGAGTCATGGCCGCACTGAAGTTAGCTGTCGATGGCTGCGCAGATTTCATTTTAGGATTTGTCTTCTTTTTGATTATTTTCTTTCTTAGTGTGCAAAAGTTAAGAAAGCATTGTGAATACCATAAGTCGACCATCCTTGTTTTGATGCTGAATGATGATTTTGATGATGATGAATGAAAAAATATATGTGAAAATACATAAAATAGTGGAAATCGAACCTAGATATCGCGTGTATAAGAACTTTCTCAACTCTCCGATGATGGTGCCTATTCTTTTTTAAGACGATAAAATTTATTAACTTATAATTAATGTCATAAGTATTTATTATTTGTATTTAATACTCAAAGAATTTATTTACTTTTATTTTTATTGTATGTACAAACGGTAGCTTTAATTTGTGAATTTGTGCTGTTGTAAATTATAAGTATAACATAGTATGTAAGTAAGATGTATAGCAATTTAGTAGAGTATATTGAATTATAAATTGTTTATTAAAAAAATAATACAATAACAGTTCATGTTTAATATATAAATGAATAGCCAGCCAGAGTTTCATATCTAAATTATAGTTATGCTTTTTTTAGCTTCTCGCTGTATCCCGCACATAGCTTGGTAGGCAGAGGAACCTGGCCGTTCCCATTGGAATACTTCTGTTCTTAACCTTCCGCCGAACTTACAGTTATAGATTTCTTTAGAATGGGAATACAACCCAAAACCTGTTCTGTTTGCAGTCGCACCCTTGTACCCCTGTGCCACGACTGGTCTCTGCCTTTCTTCTTTAGGAAGTGTACCTAATATAAAAATATGTATACGCATTTGTAATGTCGAAATTAATTTGATTGGTAATGATGCCTTTTGTGATTGGACATCATTCAGGAAGCGTTTATCATTCCGAAACTTGTACTTAATTTTTGCGCTGCTTATTAAACTCATCGAATAAATTACTATTATTTTTTGTTTTTGTTGAAATATAATGAATACATTATGTAATTTTTATTTTCTTTTAATCCCTTTAATTGCGGCTTCCAATCCCGGTACACCGAGTCTCGGTATTGCGGGATCCTGCATCATTTCCATTCCCGTGGTATTAAGAGTGCGAAATCCGCGGGATTTAAGGCATATTGAATTCTTTTAAAATCCTGATTGAAATGCCAAAATATTTTTTTTTTCATTTGTTTGTATTTTTTAATGACATTTAAACGGTGTATTTTGATTTTACTCATGCCAAAGTGGAGTTAATTTGCGTTATATTAATATACAGTATTCTAAATGCAGGATACCGCAGGCACCAGTATCCCGTGGAATTGAAAATTCCCAGTATCATAATAACGAGACCGAATTTTGGCTGCGGGATTGGAAGCTCCATCTTAAGCCCCACAAAACGGAAAATAATTTAAAAATTCTTATCTTGTATCTTCACTTAGCCCTTATATGTTTTTATGCGTTAATATTCTTTTTTTTTGTTATCGTAGTGTGGAAATAATTAATTCCCTAGAATGGGAATGTAACCAACAACCGTCGGCCAGTCGCGTATACAGTGACATGCTTGTATCATATTTTATTTGTTTATTTATTATATAAAATTGTTTATATAGCGCTCATTGTTTTTTAAAAACCAAAGTATCTGACTCAACAATACAACGTACATGTAAACTAGTTAGACTAAATAGATCGAGAAAAGTGATATTAGAATTTTTATGTAAGTTTACGTTATTGTACTTATTTTTAACCAAAAATTAGCTAAAAAACCTAATTAGTATTGTATTTTTAATTAAAAATATCGGTGATGTCGCTATAAGTATATTTATAAAAAAAAGTAAAGTGAGTAAAGTAAACTATATTTATAATAATAATTTAGAGCTCTTTTTACTTAATAACATGTAAAAATTAATTTTTTTTATTAAATTTACATTAGTTTTTAATAAAAATAGAACCAACAACCCACCAGACTCAAATATGAAAATAATTAACTTTATGAATAATGAAAATGTACAGGAAATTAAAAATCAAATCTTATAATTAAGTACATTAATATTGAAAGTCACATAATTTTAAGCTATTATAAATTTTTATGTTTATTTTATCGCTGTTCACTTAACGCGAGATTGTTATGTTGGTTGATTAAAACGTCATATTTATTATTTATTTTAATTCAAAAAGGATGCCTGTTTATCTTCTTAGGTGTTAGCGTAGTAGGTAAATACAATAGTAAATTATACACTTTATAGAAAATATATTTATAAGTAGCATTGCATTACAGCTTCACGCTGATTCCCGCAGATCCAGGGAGGGATCCTAGTGAGACACTCAGTTTCCCACTTTTCGCCGAATTCTGGATGAGTTGCATGTTGAATGGAAGAACTAAACGCCGCACTCCGTCGGCACTAGAACGAGGAAATGAAAATAGCAAATATTTAATTTCCTCTAGTAGGAATCGAAAGCACAACCTGTCGCGTTTCTAAATTCTTTAAAAAAAAAAATTTTAAGAAGTTGTTTTTATTTAATTATTTTAATAAAGAATTTACCCTGACAAATTGGACACAGAAATAAAGACTTAAGGCTTAACTTTTACCAATTGATTTCCGCCGTTCAACATACATTCTTGAAAATAGATCTCGAAAAGTGGGCAGTCTGCCTGCTCCACAGCGTGACAAAAAAAGAAATGAAGTTACTAAAATCATATGACCCATTATAATGATGTTAATCATAATTAAGTAATTATTAAGATTACTGATAACCTCTTAAATGCCTTATTTTACATGTATACCTATGCTTGTAATACGGCGCAATAAAAATCTGGATTAATTTATTTCGCTGTTTTATTTCCTTTTTTCTTTAAAAGAGAGAGGAGAGAGAGAGAGAGAAGGAGAGATATCATCCAGGCAATGTATTTCTCTTTGATTAAAACTTGATTTTGTCGTTTTTTTTTGGCACAACAATGTTTAATTTTTAAGTGGGAATCGATTTCTGCAGTTAACGTCCTCGTATGGATTAAAGTTTAACTTAATTATTAATAGTTAATCACTTTTAGAGACTAGGCAGGGCGCAGGGGTACCAAGTGGGCTATAGAATGTACTCGAAGCTATAGTATATGAGCATAAATACGAGTGATTTGCTAGTTACCTCTGAAGATTTCCACTATTCAGGTCCTGACCCCATTACCAGACCAGCTCGCTGATACGTTATTATTGTGTTGTCACCTAAGCTACGTAATACACACCAATTTTCATTATGATACAATTACTATGAATGGACCAAACGCAGTTTCTTAAATTTCATTACATACCTAGTTGCAGATAATAAAAGCGTGTTAAAAAAATAAAAATAAGTATTTTAAAATGTTGTTTATGATGATTATGTTTGAGATACAGCTATTGTTGTCTAAAGCTATTTTTTTTTAATTATCATCATAAATTTACTTAAAGTAAATCTTAAGAAATCCAAATTTGTTCCTCAGTATCTAACTATTATACTCCTTATAGCAGTAGCTCGACATGATATCATACTGTTTAATCAAATCTAAAATAACCAAAATATTTTAAAATGAGAATTGTACCCATGACAACCGTATACACCTTCAACTGCGCCACAACGAGTCCACCCCTAATAAATAGTATAGACCAGTAAATAATAGTTATATAAGTCCAAGATGAGTTAAACAAGTGCAAACGTGCGGGAGAGACAATGAACTACGGACGCCACTTCGGTCCGAACGTCGTTAGCGAAAAAACTTCCAGCCAAGTTAATTAGAAAAGTTTTACTCGTTTCAACACATCCTTGTGGGGAGCAAGAGGCCCTCTTTTTAAGTAGGTACTATTGGTTTACTTTTCAATATATTACGTATATACATATTTGTTGGGATTCAAAAGGATTAAGCAAAAGTATGCAACTAGATCGATGAGGCCATCGTGGCGCAATGGGACAGCGCCCGACTGTAATCGTAATAATTGCCTGTGAGTTCCATTCCTACCTAGTAAATATATCTTCGTTTTCTGTTCGAGCAAAACTAAGCGCTGTGTTGAAATCGGGCACTTAACACATAATGTTTTGAATTTAGCCGAAAATTAGAGTAACACGCGTTACTCAAATTTTCGCGTGATTTCACTCTAAGCGTGATACTAAAAAATATATGACATAGTAGTAAACAAAGAAGCAAACCACATATTCTTGAATTCTGGCCATGCTTATATCCTGGTCATATTAAATAGAGTGGAGAATACAGTCACAATAAAGGGTAAAGTGCAGTATAATTAATTTAGTTACATTATACAACGTTAATATCTAAGGAAAAATAAAAGAACAAACTCTAATAACAAAATTACTAAACGATATTTTTTTTTGCCTCTGCCTATCCTGCTGTGTAGTATGGTAGGCATAGTGAGCCTAGCCCTAAGACAGTCTATTCTCCACTTCCCGCCAAATTCTGGAGTGTTGAGAAGCGCGACTCAATGCCGCGCTTTGCCTCGACACTATTGCTTGACACAGTATCAAAGATACTGAAGGAAGTCACGTAAAAAGCATGAGGACCCCCCGGAGGGCATGTATGAACAGGTTGATGCCAGTGGAGGAGGCGAAAGAGGTATGTAGAGACCGTAGCGCTTGGCGTTCTGTTCCCCTGACTACCCCGTTAGGGATAAAGCGTGAAGCTAGTTTAGTTTTTTTTTATAACATTTTTTATAATATTTAAGAGCACAAAGACCAGATCTTGTAGGTCCATAACAAAATATAAATTTGAACATAATATAATCGATATTGAAAGGTCGAGAACCCAAGGTACTTCAATAGTACGTGCCACGAATATACATTTTTATAAGAGAAAGGAGCTTGAATTTCTTTAAAGAAAATGCTACAATTGCTTAAATATGGCATTATATGTGTGTAGGTTTTTGACCTCTTCACGAACTTAATAAATAAAATTAAAGTTTTTTTTTATTTGTTAAGTAGAGAATAAGGATTATAATTTTCGTTTACTTCATTTTTTTTAAACTAGCAAACTTTTAATAAATTATTAGTAAAAATATAAGTTGAGGGCATCGTGGCAAACAAGGGTGTGCCTGTAAGGCGACGACTGTGGGTTCGATCCCTACTCGAGGGTATGATTTATTCTTTATTAATATTTTCGTTTCGCTCTGGCATCAAAGCCAAAGTCTGGCTTTGAGTTCCACCACTTAACACGCAGTGCGTCGAATATAATCGGCAGAAAATGGGGAACGGAGTGTCTCAAAGTGAATTCCTTACCGTTAAGTCAATTTCTTTGTCAAACCATTTCTTTCAATTCATTCCGTGTTCTATAAGCAACACGACACTATCAAAGTTAAGTAGTGTTCGTCTTCACATATTTAAAAGTTATAACAAGAGAACTGAACTTACACTTTTCTCTACATTTTGAGAAGTAGGTGTATGGTATATGTAGAGTGGAGATGCATGTCTCATCTTAATTTCATACGTAAGACATTAGGATTTCTAAAAATATTCTAATCTTATAGAAAAACTAATTAAAAAAAGATTTATTATATTCTATGACTCGTGGTTTACGTTTTTATTAGTTTCTATGAGCTATATATATAGCTCGAAGCTGCTCTCCTTATCCTTACCTTAGTACTATGGATCCAGCATGTACAATGTATATCATAATATCTATTTCTCGTACAAACATATTTATGATATTTATTGAATATGTTTAAGTCTTCTTTTGTGTTATTTCAATTCTATCGTTTATTGTAATTATTCAGAATATATGTATCTAGATTTAATTTTTTTTAACATTTTTATGATAAAAGAAGCAAAAATCGGCCAAATACTACTACTTTAGATTTCCATACATACGGGCCTCTGTGTGCTGTTGCGCGTTACTTTGTGATGTAAATAATTGTGGTTTATTTTTTTATTTTTGTATGAAAATGGTGCATTTTTTTAAAATGTTTAAAAAAATAATATACCTGGTGTATATGGTTGAGAATGCATGTCAATTTATACCACATACCACTACCACCTATATGTGATAAGATATAATAAGGAGAAATAAATATTCAACGACGAAAAAACTATTAAATTTCTGTTATCGACTGTTAATAAATTTGAAATTTAAATATAATTAATATAATAAAAAAATCTTTATAATTTTACAAATCGGAGAACGGTGGATCTCAACACTGTCTTTACCTACCTTTGCTTTACGGAAAAATGTAAAACTTCTTAAAAATAAAACGATCAATTTTTATATACAATATTCTAGTGAACTCAGTATTAAGCCTGCGTCCGCGGTTCGCTTTCGATAGATCATACTCTCCTATAAAAAGTATTCAAAAACATCAATGGAATCGGAGAAAACAGAAATCAAACTGTGTTCGTCAGAACACTAGCCAAAATACAGTGTATAATACATAATATATGCGTATATAGCCTATATATATATATATATATATATATAGAGTTTATAACTTAAAAAAGCTTCGTATAAATAAAATGATCAATTTACTTATATTCAGTTGAACTTAGCGCTAAGCGTTTTATCGCGGCTCGCGTTCGACAGATACCCACTCTCCTATAAAAGGCACGGGAGGAGAACATTTTCGATAAAAATCTCTGGATGCGAGCGGGAGTGCCTATCGCGCTGTGATGTCATTACGAGGGCCCCTAGGCGCATAAGCGATATACATGGAGTTTAGAATTTGTAATAGTATGTTTTTTTAATTATTTAATTGATTTTGATTATTTGTTTATGAACCGAGTGTCTTGACACTAGGCTTCCACTAGATTTTTCAGTTTGCTATCCAATTCGTCAACAGCGTTAATGCGCAGTTGGAAAGTAAACTGACAGTAAGCGCGATGCTCTTAGGTTTGATTCTTAGTCGGGGAAATTATTATTTAAATTATTTTAAGTTCCCCGTTCTCTAAGTCAGTGCGCTTCGGTGAGTGATCGATTGGCAGACTCAATGTGCCTCAAATGTCCAGAGTCTTGGCGTGTTGTTAATTTTTAACCAATGTTATGATTATTTAAGTTACATTATTAATTACTACAAATTTATTCAAGTATAATTATTTTACACTTTTTCTCTTTAACTAAATGCCAATACAGCAGATAACATCAATAAGTTTACTGGCGAAATTATTTTAATTTACTTGACCTAATTTAATTGATCAGGGGTATCTTTATATCGAAAATGTAAGAACATATTCACTATTTTTCTTTAAAAAAAATTATACACATTGTAAATAGGAAATAACATCCATTTCAAAATAAAACCTTGATTTTAACTGTTTATGCGTAGATTTAAAATCTAATACATTAAAAAAAATAAAAAATCAGCTTCGCGCTGTATCCCGCACACAGCAGGGTAGGCAGCGGGAACCTTGTGTAAAGACACTCCGCTCTCCATTTTCTGCCGAATTCTGGAAGCGTTGCGTATTGAGTCTAATATATTAGTCTAATATATTGAAAAACAAGTAAACGTAAACTAAAAACCACCATATCCAATCAATACAAGGCTCGTAGTTCGCGATAGTCAATACAAAGAGGATGTAAGTAGATTTGCTGCGGCTTCCGCAAACGACACGCGCCGCGGGCTGGCATCTTTCATTCAATTACGGGCTCAAGTGCCTCCGTGCTCTGCTAAACTGCCTGCCAAAATTACTTACCAGAAGTGCATTGGTAGGTTGAATGGATGAAAAAGAGTTTTTTTTACCTCATTTTATATCAATATTTAAATGTATGTTAGGTTAGAATAATGCGCAGCTTAACGCTTTTTCCGGGGTAGGCAAAGATAACTTGGTATTTTAATCGAATTTCATATCCCAATGTACATCGAATTTTCGTGATATTTTATGTTAAGTTACGTTATGGTACTCAACGCCGCGCTTTGTCTGCTGTAACGTAGGATGAAAATAAAAAAAATATTTCAAGTTTGCTTTAACAATTAGAGTTAACTCAAGTCCGGCTGAGCTCGTGTTAATTCGAGTTAAATGCTTTTCAAGGTCAAAATTTGCATGTAAAACAACACCACTACCAAAATTTCAAATTAACTCGTACCAGTGCTAAAAAGTTAAAGGTTACCAGACCTTATTACGCGAACATAATCATCATTTGTTTCCAGTTAACCTTAGTTGTATACATTTTTCAATTTTACCCATTTTTAAGAAAATCTATGAAATTCTCCGTGGCCCAGGGTCAAAAAGTGTTATTGTAACGAAAAACGGGAAAAAAAACAACAAAAAATAACTTTGAGGGGAAAACTTAAACTTAAGGGTATTATTAAAAAAATTGTGCTTTGAATTCGAATCGACTACTGAAGCACAGCGTTCAGGTAATTATTATTAGAGATAATCCCACCACGCTGCAATAACATCAAATTCTTACACGTATATAAATTATTATTCTGCAAGTCAAGTCAAGTCAACGTGGGTTCTATTTCTCTTTCACAATAAACAGGAAGGTGAAAGAAAAGATTTTTTATTCAACAAAAACATTTTTTTAACAAAATGGGATTTGAAATCGCTCCTCTTGGACATTTTCCTAGGATGTTGTTGTTTTTCAAACATTTTCTAATATATTTTTTTCCTAAACGCGAAATAACAAGTACAAATGTAACAAAATATGTTTCCACGATCCATATTACTTGAGGGCAATCCCAAAAACGTTAAATCCTATCACCCAATCAGCCGTGAAGATTTTTATGACTGTGCTAATTGTTCGAGATGCCAGCAGCGGAAGCGATAAAGGATATTAATTGGTTTCCCGCCATCCCCCGGCTCGGAAGTTGTAAATACACCGCCTCTATATCCGGTCAATCGGGCATCGGGCCTTTTTGGAGGAAACATGAGTCGGACTCAATGGTGCTTGCCTGGATGTGTAGTGTAGCTTTGTCGTGGTCGTAAATTTTGGTACGAACTCGCTGTAAGATATGTACTGTGTAACTATATATAAGTATATATTGCAAGGTTAGTTGATTTGTACAGTGAACTCTAAAGAGTTCTAATTTATTGTTTATTGTTTACTACTTTTATTTCGAAACGATTTAGAGAACGCTGTACTAAAATGTCCATTCGCGTGTGACTAAATGCAACAAATTGTAGTTGTGTATTTGATTCCCACTCGAGAAAATGTTTTATTTTTATTTCCTTGCTCTGGCGTAGAGGGAAAGTGCGGCGTTGAGTTGCGCCACTCAACACGAAAATCCTTAAGAATTCGGCGGATAGTAGCGAAAGTGTTAACACTAGACTCCCTCTACCGCTATACGCTATTATACGCTATTTCATGTGGGCATGTACAGCGAGAAGCTGTAGCTGTAGGTCTATTTTCGTCGATATAAATTAAGATTAAAGAAGTCGTTTAGTTTAGCCGTAGCGGTTGACGCTCCTTTTTCTCTGACTACCCCGCTAGGGATAAAGCGTGAAGTTAGTATAGTATTAGTATATATAGTATTAAAGAAATCTGATCAAATCCATAAATCGAACTCTTAAAACCATGACTTTTTTATTTTTCCGAAAATGTATTGGCATTTCTTATTTCAATATTTTAGTATACATTCACAATTTCGGCTCGTTTACTTCATATTGGCTCTCATAAAATTGCAATCCAATCGCGAAGCACAAACTAACAGCATAAACGATATGTTCTCTATAACCACTGTACTGCAAAGCGGTATCTTATATCTTATCAGTTCCCTTATTGCTAATGTTGGTGGTGGTCCAAGTAATAAGCGAAAAACTTAAACTTTTATAGTTAAAAACTTTTCACGTTATCGTTGTGCTGTTTAGAAAAATTATATGGTAATTTGCAATTATCCAATATATTCTTTTTATAAATATTATGTAGTGCTGATTGTAAGCTGAATACGATGGTCATAAAAGGGTAGGTAGATGGAACCTAGGATTGAGACGGTCTTTTATCAATTTTAGAGATATTGCGTCAGTGGCTTAACTTTATCCACGCCACGATAGTCTCCTTATTCTTTTTTGTTTTGTATGGATGTCCATACATGTTAGCATGTGCTAACAAAATGATTTACATTATTTTTTTAAATTTTTAACGCCAAAATGTCGATTCCTAATTTTCCTCCATCAAATTTAGATAACATTAATAACTATATAATTTTGAAAGTTTCAAGCTTTCACGCTGTGTCACGTGTTTCCCGCGCAACAGCATTGTATTCAAAGGGAACCTAGTGCGTTATATTGTTTGTAATGTGACACAATGTCCTTCTAAATAAGCCTGCAATTGAGTGTTAATATGATGTTGCCATTTAATGTAAATATTTCCAAAAAAGTACAGAAGAAATGATAGCAAATACCATTACAGGCTATATATTTAATATATACGCAGACAAATATTAAAAATTTTATGCAAATTTATTTTATTTAAGTCGTCAATCCTCCACCGTTAGACCATCTCTGAATCCACATACCTACAAGTAATTCCGCTGAACAACACAGGATTACCGGCCGTATCTATTCAGCAAAAAGATCGTAATTTACTAAAAGCATTCTATTGTTGTGGTAACTTGGATTCGATAAGACGGTTTATACATGTTTTCTTTGTTTTCACTCATCTTCTGTTCAACTAACGTACTAACGTTTTGGCTTGACTTTGTTTGTAAATTGTAAGTAATTATTTTTTGTCAGTCAGTTTTTTGTCACTGGTCAGGGGAAAAGGAACCTAGAGTTAAGACACTCCGTTACCCACGTTCCGCTTAATTTTTGAAAGAGTGCATGTTAAATAGTTGAAATCAACGCTGCGTTTTGTTTTCAAATGTTAAGCGGACATCGTGGCGTAGTGGCACAGCGTCCGTAAAAACGATCCTGTGTATTCCATTCTCACTGAACACAATGAATTATTTTCATTTTCTTACTCGTAACAAAACAAACGTTGCGTGTTGAGTGGCGTGTTGAGTGGCGTTAGTGATAAGAGCCCGGTCTTAAGTTCTGCCACCGCGGAATGTAGACTAGGTTCCCTCTGCCTACCATACTATATGCAAAATAGATGTATAAGGAAGTAAATCTATTCATTTTGTTAAATATTTTATTTTTTTTGTTTCAATATGGTATAAATTCGACATCATCAAAGTGTGTGGGCTTTTAACGTTAAAAAGTTTTCTTCTTTAAAAAAAACATTACAAATCAGATAAATCGCAGTATTTACCTTTAAACGAAACATATTCTTTGATCCTGTGGTAAGTGAGAGCTACGTCAGTCGAGTGTCGGAAATCGCTGTAATGGATGGTGGGTGGTAGGGTTGTCACTCATTCAAATTCAAGATGGATTTGGTATTATCTTTGAAGAGTTGCTTAAATATTTGTCTAATGTTTACTCTACAGATTACTTCCTATAGAAGTTATTTAATAATTATAGATTTAAAATTATTTTTTTTATTTGCTATTTAATTTAATATATTTTCATAATATTATCTCTGGTTTCCCTTCAAAATTTATAAATCTTTCGCCTTTTACTAAAAATTTCCGTGGAGGGGAACACTCAAATGAGTCTTTCGAATGCTGTGGAGATGCGATCTCTTCGTAGGATATGCGGAGTCAGCCTAGCTGAT
>DWAN01001923.1:0-16367 GCA_018230445.1 Heliconius hewitsoni
CTCCGTTCTCTCTGACTACCCCGCTAGGGATAAAGCGTGAAGTTAAGTTAAGTTACATAAAATAATTATTGAGGCTGTCGTGGCGCAGTGGCACAGCATCTGTCTATAAACGTGACTGTTGCGGGTTCGATTCGCGCTCCGGGAAATAAGTTATTTTTATACCCTGGTATAAACAAAGCCTGGTATAAATATATAAGCAAAAAGAACATAAATCCAATACAATCTAAGTTTTTTGTCTAAATTCGAGACATCGCGTCTTGAGTCACCACTCAAGACGCGATGTCTCGAATTTAGATAAAAAACTTAGATTGTATTGGATTTATATTGAGTCCCACCGAACTCAACGCGGCGCCTTAACATAACAATAAAGAAACTAAAATAATTCTTTCTTCCTTGTGGGAATGGAACCCATAGCCATCATCAACCCTTAACTGTCATGGCAGTCTATCTTTAACTGTATATTCATATAACTAAGAACCATCTTTATAATATTTTTCAATAAAAATAATCTCTTAATTCGTTATACTCGCTTATAAGCTCCTTTAATTGTAAAACGGCAAATGTAAATCAAAGCAATAGCCGTTCCGTATATTGGTTCGTTGTATTTTTTAGCTTCACGCTGTATTCCGCATATTACAGGATAAGCAGAAGGAACTTAGTGCTCTGACACTCCGTTTCTGCATAATTTACGAAGCTTTACGTGCGTTTTGAGTGACGGCATTGATCAACGCCGTGTTTTGTCTTGTCACCAGAGCAAAGCAATGAAAATAATTAATTTATTATAGTAAAAATCGAACCTACTTCCGTCGCGTTTATAGTCACATGTATTTTTATAATATTCCTGATTGAATTCTAATAATTTCCTCGATTTTTCAAAGTAAGTTATTGGTATTACTAAAGCGCCTAGAATATTTTATTTACTATATGTTAATTGAATATATGGCTATTGAAAAATATGCGGGGCTTCTATAGTAATATAATAACTCAATAATAATAATAACTCAGTTATTGGTAGTATAATTTTATTATATTATTTTTGGAGATCAGTGGATCATGAAATAAGTAAATTTTGAAAACTCTAGATTTTTTTTGTTTAGTAAAATAATGCAGTAAATTATAGAATAACAAATACTCTATTATATAATGAAGGTAAAAAATTAATATAATAAAGCAAAAAGAGAGCCAGCTGTGGCGCAGGGGCACATGCGGACCGTAAATGTGACAGGTTGTAGTAAAACGATTTATTTAATAATTTCAAAATAAAGCGCGGCGTTAAGTTTCGCCACTCAATACATAATGCCCTCCATGATTCGGCTGAAAGTGGGGAACAAAAGTAAAAATCATCAGCTTTAAATGTTTTTCTTGTTTATACTGCTACTTTTCTAGGTATTCAATTCTTGAAAAAGTCAATTATTACACCTTTACAACTTTACTTTAACATAGAAACACTTTAATAATATTTTTAATAGTATTGGCAGATTAAACGTATAACCTAGTGCCAAGACACTCCTTTCTCCATTTTCTACTCTACTTTTCGTGACTGTGTGCGAACCGCAATCTGCTTCCTAAGATAACATGTTGTGTGGTGGAACTCAACGCCGCACTTTGTCTTGTTATCAGAGCTAACTAAATGAAAATAATTCAATCTAACCAGTGGTAATCGGATATGTAACCGTCGCGTTTACAGTCAGTCGTTGTTCCGTTAGTAAATATAAACTTATTCCCCAAATAAAATTCAAACCTACGACCAACGTGTATAAAGCAAGTAGACGTATGTATGTATGTCTGTATTCTAAATTAAGACGGATCTCTAAAACTACACCATTATGACAGTTTCGCACGATGCACCTTACTCAAATGATATTTCGACATGGTAATTTAAGATAACCATTTCAAAATATCGTACTTAACACATACATACATACATATAAGAGGTAACTCGGAGGTAACTAACGAAATGAGTCTTCGTTAAATAAATGTTCCACTTGCTTTGATCTACGTGATGTATTTTATAGTGGAGTTAATTGGCCTGGTTAATCTGAACTGTACAAGGACGTTCGTTACGTTTTTTTAATATGTTTTCACGAGACGTCGTCGTCTGTTTCTTTGTTTGTGAGGGGTTTAGAACCCTTTTTTTTATGGGTTCACGCTGTATTTCGCAGTTTTAAGACAGTCTGTTCCCATTAAGACACTCCCGTTCCCAATATTTGGGCGTATTCTGGAGGTAATGTGTGTTGAGTTGAGCGGAACTCAACATCACACTTTATAAAAATAAATTAGCTTCACGCTGTTCCCGCACACAGCAGGGTAGGCAGAGGGAACCTAGTGTTAAGACACTCCGTTTCCCTCTAGAGGAGGCTTCTGGAGGCATTGCGTGTTAAGTCACGCTTTATCTTGTTACGAAAGCGAGGATTTTTTTAGCGTCTCACTGTATTACACAGCAGGTTAGGCATTTTCTGACGAATTCTGGAGGCAAATTGTAATATTGAATATTTCGTTACCTCAATTAGTAATCGATCTGCAACTTGTCACGCCTCTGCCTACCCAGCTGTTTGCAGGATACAGCGTGAAACGAAAAATAAATAAATTTTAAAATTGAAGGAAATAAAATTATATACAGAGTAATCTAGTAACTAAAGTGCCTCAACTATAACTCAACACACAATGCCTCCAAAATCCGGCAGAAAGTTGGGAATGGAGTGTCTTAACACTAGGTTCCCTCTGCCTACCCTACTGTGTGCGTGAAACGTGAAGCTGCTAAAAAAAATACTAAGGCAAATATTTTTCCTATTTAAACAATACTTCCTAAACTACAAACTAACAACGACACGCGACATTTGAAAACTTTACATTTTCCACGCTTTGGTGAATCGTGACCACCTTTACTGGCTATATTCGAGTGTTTGTTTAAGCAATAATAAACCTTAAATATATAGTAGTAAAAACTATTGATGAGATATTTTTAATTGGTCCTTTAAATATGTAAGGTATACATTAGTGACTGTATAAAATTTGAATAACATATAAAAATAAGTAATATTCCATATTTTACCCAATTTGATTACGAGTTCACGCATTGCGTTTAGCGTGAGTGGCGTTAACGCCGCGCTTTGTCATATTACCAGAATCAAGAAATGAAAGTACTCCTACAGTTCCCTGGGTGGTAATCGAACCAACCCCCATCTCCTTCTCTCACTCTTATTTTTTATTTTATCTCAATAGTTTGATGGAATCTGTAAATTGATATTTTTTTAATGAATAGTTTTTGCGTTTTATTTTATTTAAATCTTTTATCAGCCATGCGGACATCAAAAATATCTAAATTGATTGTATAATTATTTCTTTTATTATACGTTGTTGTAATATAAAAAAAACTAGACAAGCCCGATTCGTGCTCACTCACCGAGTGTTCCGTACAAAAGTTGGAGGTCGCGAGCTCTTTTTGAAATTCAAGCTTAAATTAGCCAGAACCCTTTTATATGATATCTTTTTTTGTTCACCTGATTTTGTCCACCTTTTAAGGCTCTTATTTGTTATGATTAACCACAAAAGTACAGGTTTCTGATATTTTTCTGAACTAGTTCCTATTTTAGATCTGTAGATGCCAGCTGCCAAATTTTACAATTTTAAGTCAACCAGAAGCACCTTATTAATGTTGATTCCTATTATAGTGTCATAAATAGTCATATCTTTCTTAAGTAAATGTAGAAATATGTTTTTTTTTCAGGAAATCATGAAGACGAAGATCTAATCTAAGTATATTGTTTGAATTTCAACTCGATATCTCCGATATAAATATTCCTGAGACAAAGGACCTTGACAGACAAACAAACAGACGTTCGGACAACGAAATGATCCTTTTTCCTTAAAAGGTACGGAGCCCTAAAAAAATGTTTACATTTTTAAATAGATTTTATCAAAAATTATTTAGTTTGTGTACAAATCACTTTAGTATTCTAGCTGCTATGACCTCTTTAGATCGGTTGCATCCGCTTGACAGGCAACGAGTGAGCACGTCAATAACTCTAACTTGAAACTAATATATCCAGTCGAAAATGATATTTTAATATGGTTCTTAGAAATGTATGGTTAAATAATATTTCGGCCTCTATTTTTATAAAGGAAGGAATTATTTTCAATTTCTCACTCTGGTAATCAAGGCAAAGCGCAGTATTGGGTTTCGCCAGTGAACGCACAATGTCTCGAAAATTGAGTTAAAAATGGGATGCAAAGTGTTTTAATTTCTTCTTCTTAGAAAATTATGTTTAAATAACTTTCGCAGTTAATTAAAAAAAATGTTATAGTCACTTAAATAGTTTTATGGATAAGTATACATAAAAAGTTAAATAGTTATGTGGGTACAGCAATAAGCAAATGATTTATCAATTGAAAAGTTACCTTGAAAAGTTACGTGTAAACACACGTAACTTTATAAAAAAAACTAATATAATAGTTTTAACAAGAGTGGGTTCAATCCGAACCCAGTTCCCATTAGACATTCCAACCTGATTGCGAAAACATATTAATAAAAAAAAACAGCTTCACGTTTTTTTCCGCATAGTAAAATAAGCATAGGAAACATTGTATTCTGATAATACGTTCCAAATTTCGCCTAAATTTCAAGACATTGTATATATTTGTAATCTAAAATAACTAAAATCACTTATATTAAAAAAAGACTAAATTAATACAAAATTTAACTCAACAAATCTATATGTAATGATATTTTCTACGACCGGTAACGAGTACGGGTCATCCATGTCACTCAGTTTACAAATCCTTAATGTGAAGGATGACTTTGCTTAAATAGGAACTGGGTCTAGATTTCAGACACGAGATACAGATTAGGCAATTGGTCTATAATTTAGATATAGTGTTCGATAGTATTTCGATGATTTCTTTCTTTTTGTATGATTGGTAGAGAATATTGTAAGAACATTCTAAGTTAAATGTCTGTCGTAGTTAGTAGTCGTAGGTATAGTTGTGGGTTCGATTTCCAGTTGAGGGAGAGATTTATTTTCATTTCCTCAAGCTGGTAACGAGACAAAGCTAGCTGCGTAAGTTGTTAAGTGTAATGACTTATTATAAGGCATATTTCATTTAAAATTCAATTACTTCTGGAAGGAACTGTTCAAATATTGTATTTATAAAAAATAAAAATTGTATAGTTAGGCGACGATATTTTAGTAGCAGTTTCTTTTTACCATCTTATTTACGTATATTATACTTTTCTTTTTTTTTTTGTATTTACATAAACCGAATATTTAGTCGGTGGACACTTGATTGATTTGTATAAAAAAATTGTGTGTTAATTAAAGTTAATATCGTGTCTTAAAAATAAAGAAATATAAAATATAGTTTGAAACTGAGTGTCTCAACATTAGATCCCTCTGCTCCCTTGCTATTTGTGGAATACAGTGAGAAGCTTAAAAAAAATTAATAACGTATTCGATAATACAGCAACTTTTTTTAACGAATCCATCGCGAGGAAATATTTACACAAAAAATATATTGTATGGACGAGACAAATTAATTTACTACATTTATTATTATTTGAATTTTTACTTTTTAAAATGATTTATGAGAGGATTTTTAGTTGTGATTGTTTTTGTTTATTAGAGTGCTTAGAGAACCTAGTGTTAAGACACTTCTGTTCCCCACTTTCCACCCAATCTAAGGTAATGAACCTTAAAGCGAAAAGCGAAAGCGAGTTGACTGGTGGAACTAAACGCCGCGCTTTGCCTCTTTACCATAAAGAGGAAACGATAAAATTAAATATTTCGTTCTCCTGAGTGGGAATCGTACCCACGACTTGTCGCGTGAGGCTAAAAAAAATGAAGTAGTAAGATTTTATATTTTTTCTCCTATAATCTTAATAACGTAACTAATAAATTGAATGGAAAAGTGTGAATTGATAAAAAGAAAAAAATATACAATTGGGACCTTTTTTTTAGGGTCCTGTTTCAATTTAAACTCATTAGGGCTCCCGACTGTCGACGAAAAAATTAAAAGAAAAAAAAACTTGCTAAATTATTTTTTGTTCCTTTTTAATTTTTTTACAAATATGTATCCTTTAAATATTGAAAGACACCACATATTTTTTTATAGAACTTTTTGTATCAACAAATTATTTATGTTAAAAAAAAACAGCTTCACACTATTCAAAGGTAATATAGTGTTAAGACACTCCGTTTATATGCCTACATTCTGCTGAATTCTGTACGCTTGTGTTGAGTGGCGGAACTCAATGCCGCGCTTTGCCTCGACACCACAGCGAAGAAACGAAAATATAAATGTAAATAAATATTTCATTCCTTGAGGCTCGAATCTACAACCAGTCGCATATTGTGTCATGACTGACCTCTTATACTACTTTATATTAATAAAGGTTAGGTTAGCCTCTTAACCTCTAAGTAGCAAATAATTAGGTAATTACTCAATTTTGTTCTAACTCAATAGCTATTATTGTTATAATGTTATTTAACCATGGGAATGATTTATATGAAGAAATAAAAAAAAAGTATACATTTTGCTAACATTTATTCACTTCGCTTTAATCACACAGTGATTTGGTTCATCGTTTTTATACAATATCTTCTATATGTACAAAATTATATTTTTATGTATTTTTTCTTATGCTGACTTTTTATAACTAGAAAAAAAAATATGCCGATTTATATGCCTAGGAATTTGATCTAGCTAACTTTGGTCTAGTATTTGTAACCTTCCTGTGGACTGAAGCTCGGTGGCTGACGAGGACCTCCGAATTGAGATCCGGCTGCAGGACCAGCTTGGCTTGGTCTTCCATTTGGTGATGATGATGGGCCAAATGAAGGTTGTTGGCCAGATTGATATTGCGGTTGCTGACCAGGTTGAGGTCCTCTTGATCCAGGTTGAGCACCACTCTGCTCAAAATCTTTAACTCCAGATTGTGGTCCTTGATTAAGATTGTCAGAACCAAAAGATTGTTGATTTCCATTTTGTTGGTATTGTGGGCGGGCACCTGCACTGGAGAATCCATTTTGTGCTCCAGGAACTAGGGAAGGGCTTTGACTGGATCCTCCATTTACACTTGGTTTATTTCCAAATGGTTGAGAGCTTGGTCTAATTTGATTGCCGCTATTAAACGCAGGCTGATTTGCTTTCAATCCATATTGATATCCTTGGTCAGAGGCACCATTGGAGCTAATCGATTGTTTTTGAGGTCCAAATGAAGGTTGGAAGGATCCAAAAGAAGATTGCGAGGATCTAAATGGAGCTTGTTGTCCTTGATTAGCAATTCCGCCTGCTCCAAATGAAGGCTGGGTTAATCCAAATGAGGATTGTTGTCCAGGCTTAGTAATTCCAGCGGACACAGCTTGGTTAGGGCCAAATGATGGCTGCTGTTCTTGACTTGATACGCCACCTTGATTGCCTGGCTGTTGGTATGAAGGCCGAGACGTATCAGAGTTCGGTTGATTTTGAGTGCCCTGGAAATTTGAACCCTCAGAACGACTGTTAGATGATAATCCGAAATTACCTTGTCCACTTAATCCAGAGTCTTGAGACGAACTTGACGGAGCAAAGCTTGATGGCCCTTGAGGAGCTATTTGGGGACGTTTTTGTATTGATGGAAGTTGTCCTACTGGTGACGAAGAACCAAATCCATTTTGTGGTTGATTGTATTGGTATCCATTTTTTTGAGCACCTTGAGCATTTTGCCCAAGGTTTTGTCCAGAAAAGTCTTTGCGTTGACCTTGCTGTACTTGGTTTTGGTTGTCAAAGTTTTGTTCGAACTCGTTGCTTGGCGCCTTGAAACCATTTTGGCCAGAAGAAAATTGGTTAGGTGCTTGGCTTGATTGCGCCTGCCCATAGCCTTGCCCAGGCATACCTAGACTTCCTAAAATGTTATTACCCTGAGGTTGATTGATTCCAATACCTTGGCCTTGGCCTTGTGGGCGGTTGTAAGCTGATTGTCCAGCTTTATATTGCTGTAAAGAATCTTCAGATTCATACTCGTCTGGTCTATAAGCGCCTGAAATTAGTAAAAGAAAATTTTTGGAAATTTAAGTTGTAAATTATTTTTTAAAATGACTAAATAAGTAACTGTAGTATAAAAAACTTGTGTACAATTTGAGCAAGTTATATTCATAAAATTTACCTTATAAATATAATTATAATTACTGTAAAACAACATTTTATGCACATACTAAATCAAGTTTTGAATAGTGTACTAACCTTCTTGAGTTCCAGCGGCAGCTGCTTTTGCATTCTCTTCAATAGACTTTAAAATTTCTTCTGGAATAGGATGAGGAGTAGGTAAATGCTCTCCCTGGGGTTGATAGCCATTTTCGTCAGCTGTATAAGTTACGGAATATTGATAACCATCATCACCAGTATAAGCATATCCACCTTGTGCTCTTACGCCATTAGTAGCCACACCGGACTCTTCAGCAGATATGCCGTTGGAGGTTTCATAACTGTAGTTATAAGATTCACCATTATTCTCATTATGATATTTCAAAATTTCTGCATTTCTATCGGCACTTGCTTGAGGACGTTCAGGTTGTGGGACTGCATAAGCATTAGACTGCCCAAAGCCAAGTCCTTGGTTGAATGAACTGGGTTGACTACCACTAGACTGTCTAGAGCCTTGAGACAATCCATCTCCACTTAATGTAGCTCCAGCTACTGCCCCAAATGAGGGTACACTTTTAGAAACATCAAATCCAATTCCTTGTGAGCCCACACCTGTTTGACCATAGCTCAATTGCTGACCTTGCCCAGGCTTACCCTGAAAACCTTGATTAAGGGCTGAGCTACCTGAAAATCCAGGTTGTGGACTCGAAGGTAAACGATCCTGGCCTACATTTGAAGAACCAAAGTTGCTAGATCCAGAAGGCCTACCAAATCCTGTTGGCCCGAATCCTTGCCCATTCTGGGCTGGCCCATTAGAGCTACCTTGATTGAAATTAGTAGGTGCTCGTGACCCAAAATTTGCAGATCCAAGTGGGCTTGAGGATGAGGCTGGTTGTAAACCTGGAGCAATCAAGGAGCCAGGACTCCCACCGGCAGATCCAGCATTAGGTGGTGGAAGGTACGTCCTATCTAACTTATCTGCATAAGTGCAGGCTACAATTGATAGGATTATGAGCTGAAAAAAAAAAGAATATTTACTTGTGTTATAACTGTATTATTAAAGTGAGTTCTTAACGTATTTGAAAAAGTGCAACAATTCCTTATATACATAAATAATTTTATCTAAAACCTAATATTAAATGTAAAACTACAAATATAATATAAAAATTAAAAAAATATATGTATATGATAATGTATTACCAGCTTCATTTCAGCTGTATATGTTCCAAAGTATGAAAACTGAATGTGCTTGAGAAGTTTCATCCTATATTTATATAGAATTCGTTCACCTCACATCGGCACTCGGTAACCTTTGACTCGTGAGTGGAGAAGATGCGCTTGTGTGCTTATTGCTTAACATTTGATCGATTTTGTCGATACACTAATTATTGTGATCCGTTCAATGATTATTGGTATATTTTTTTTTATTATCAATCTGAAAAATTTAGAATTTCTAGTTATATATTTTTTTATGTATATCGAGGCCGATGGCTTCGTGGCGCAGGGGCACAAGTGTGGGACTGAAACGTGACAAATTGCGGATTCTATTTCCATTTGGAATTATGAAATATTTAATATTTTCATTTACTCGCTCTAGTAAACGCGGCGTTAAATTCCGCCACTCAGTGCGTGGAAAACAATGTGTCTAAACTAGGTTCTGCCTACACTTCTGTGTGCAGGATACAGCGTGAAAAGAAAAATTGACAATGTAGTGCGCTTAAAATACGGGAAACTGCCCTTAAACTTGCCTTAACTCATAATATATAACATTATACTCATACTTATTCTGTAAGTTCCAAATGTACATATCTACAATATTCGTTAATAAATTATATTTTTCTTTTAAAATTTTCAAATCTTCACATCACATTGAATCACGATTTAATTAGGCAACTTAGATTGAGATATTATATTTTACAACATTTAAATACAGTATAGTACGTAACTGTTTTGATTGACGTTTAACTACACTTTCGTTTATTTATAAATATTAAATTTTGCATTTTTTTTTCTTTAAATGTTAATGTTAAAGAATACAGTGACACACCACTTTGTGGGATATTCTCTGACGATTCAGATGTAAAGTGAGGTCAGTATCTAACTTTAAAATGATGATTGTGAGTTCAATTCCGGTCAAGAAGTTACTTACAATATCAATTTTTTTATTTAGCTTTCAGCTCTTGTGACAAAACCATGGGTTCCGCGACTTAATAAATCGGGGCGGAAAGCGAAGAAGTGATTAATTTAACATAATGCTCTTTGTACCTAAACTATGATGCGTAAAAATTCAAATGCATTAATATACAATATAAGACCAATCGTGGCGCAAGGGCACATGCAGGCGACTATAAACGCGGCATGTTGTGGGGTCGATTCCCACTCGAGGAAACGAAATATTTAATATTTTCATTTCCTCTTTCTGAAATCGAGGTAAAGCGAGACCTTGAGTTACACCATTCAATACGTAATGCCTCCAAAATTCAACGGAAAGGAATTCAAAATTCTTAACATTAGGGTCCCAGGTTCCCTCAATCTATCCTGTTATGTGCAGAATACAGCCTTAAGGTAAAAAAAATAATCATACAACATTAAACGATACTTAAGCATCATTGCGTGTCAATTTTGCAGTGTAATCTTTTGTTTTAGAACAAAAGTTCCTCGGGCGATATATTTATTACTCTATCACGCTTAAACGCCCTCATAGTACAATTGATATATGTTTTACGCTATAGTTCGGATTCAAATGCATTTTGGGAACGTTTTTTCTTTTAATTATAGAGTCCTTTTTTCCAATCCCCGTTTTGTAAGTTTGTCCCCCGGTTTATCCCCGATTTCTTTTTGTTTCGGCAAAAATTTAAAAACTTATCTATATGGTACTTTTGCTAACTTAGTGAAATGCCTATTAAAGATGTAATTTAATCTTTTTTTGTTTTTCAAAATATATTTTGTTTTATTAAAATAATATACCAATATTATAATAATAACAAGGTAAAGCGGCGCGGGGTTGAGTTCCGGCACTCAACGCACAATGCATCCAGAGTGCGGCGAAAAATGGGAAATAGAAGAGAACCTGATGGGAACGGAGTATCTTAACGCTGGGACTGGGTACCTGCTGTGTGTGGAATACAACACATAAGCAAAAAAATCTTTGACAATTTGAAACAAATATACTCCAAAAATATTCGTGAGCAAACTCCCTAATAACTATTAGTTAAGTAACATATCAATATCTCAAGGTGCCTAAAGGCTCTAATTATTTGATATATAAGAATATTATAAAAAAAAATATTGCGTTAAACAATTTGATAATAACCATTCATTAGCCTTGTTTTAAAACGTTGTAAGAAGATTTTGAGTCTTATGGTGTGTTTGTAATTA
Source organism: Heliconius hewitsoni (assembly GCA_018230445.1). Classification (NCBI taxonomy): domain Eukaryota; kingdom Metazoa; phylum Arthropoda; class Insecta; order Lepidoptera; family Nymphalidae; genus Heliconius; species Heliconius hewitsoni. Next base: position 11,497 of record DWAN01001923.1, read on the forward strand.
GATATTTAATCTAATAAATAGTTGTGGGTTGGAATCTTTTGACAAAAAAAAATATATAGTTGAGGCCAGTCGTGGCGCAGGGGCACAAAGTGTGACTGACATTTATATTTTCATTTCTTCGCTCTGGTGGGCAAAGCGCGGCGTTGAGTTCTGCCACTCAACACGCAACGCCGCCAGAACTCGGCGGAAAGTGGGGAACGGAATGTCTTAACACTAGGTTCCCTCTGCCTGCTGTGTACGGGATACAGCGTCACGTTAGGCAAAAAAAAAATAGTGTCAAAGCATTCTCGTGTCCGCCATTATCCAAAGTGGTAATTGTAACTGCTTTATTTACAGTTTAAAATAATGTTTCTTTTTCTTATTACTAGAGAGGCTTTTGTTTTTTTTCTCAGGCCACTCAGGCCGAACACGCGTGACCCCGCATGGTAACAATAACCGATTGCTTTCTTATATTTTCTTTTTGGTCGATTAGTTTTTTTTCCACGCGAAGTTTGGTGAGTAAATTTATTTGGATACGACTTAATAACATTGCGATATCGTTAACAAAACATGTATGTATACTTATAGTCAAAAAAAAATCGGAAAATTTTGTGTTGTATGACGGGAATGATATCCGCGCTTTATCTTATTACCAAAGCTATGACGTGTATTTCACATAAAATAAAATAAAAATAATATTAAACTTAAATAGGCGACTGTAACACTTATAATAATAATAAAATAAAGAATTTACAAATTAACTACAATAATTAACATTTTTATAATCATGTCTATTTTACTTTTTTTTACATATTCCTTTTGCATACATAGAGATTCCACTGTGGTGCAGCTACATAATGTTATATTGTAATTTTAATCTATATACATGATAGTTGTGGATTCAATCCAATTTTCAGGCAGGGTAGGTAGAAGTAATGTAGGAACCTAGTGATAAGACACTCCGTTTCCAACTTTCCGCCAAATTCTTAAAGCGCGAGGAAAGTGAAAACATTTCAATATTTAATTAACCTCAAAGAGAATCGAACTCGTAACCTGTCCCGTTCACAATCGCATTCTGGTGCCCTTGAGTCACGACTGGCCTCAATGATATACGAAATGAGTGAAATTAGTATAATAAAACGTACCTTGACCTATAAAAATATATTTTCTTTATAATTCAGCTAGATTGTATTTAACTAGAAATGTATACGATTTAGCTCTAAAATATTTATGAAATAATAAATATTTTGCCATTTGACACTATATTGTGAACGATCTGAGTACAATAGAATGTTTCAGTGTCTTCTGTTCGCGTATTTTGTATTGTGAAGTAATAAAATTTACTCCTTTGATTTTACAAAGAATAGTTTTAAGTGTTAAGGTTCACATATATGCTGGTAAAATTTTAATGCAATATAAAATGTAAGATACTTCGGGATCCAAAGAAAATATAAATCAGCTTCAGCAGTAGGGGAGGCAGAGGGACCTTAGTGTTAAGACGGAGTGTCTTCCCACTATCCGCCGAGTTCTGGATGCATTGCGTGTTGAGTGGAGGAACTCAACGCCGCGCTTTGCCTCGACACTTGAGCAAAGAAATAAAAATAAAAATATAAATAAATATTTAATTTCCTCGAATGGGGATCGAACCCACAATCAGTCGATTTTACAGTGACACTTGTGCCTCTTGTGCTCCTGCGCTATGACTGGCCTCAAGATACAAGATACTTCATGCCTGCTATAATGAAACGGTTATCGCAGTGGTTGTGGGTTCAGCGTTGCCAGATTTTGCCTAGCGGAAAAGCGGGACATTTATATCTGAAATTGTTAGTAACTTATTACGATAACGATGAAGTTATTGAAAAATAAATTCATAAGTGCGTGGAATAATTCACAAACAGTGGGACCATGTCTGACCAATATTGGGACGTCCCGCCAAAATCGGAACGTCTTGCAACCCCACTTGTTTTCATTTCCCAGCTTTGTGCGGCGTTGAGTTCCGTTACCAACACAATGCTTCGAATATTGAGCGAAACGTGGAGATGTTGTTGTGTGGAATCTTAATGTTTACAAATTGAAGATGCCTATTTCAGAATAATATAAAACAATAATAACTTTATAAAAAAAATATGTCGTTGAAATATATTTTTTTTGCATTGTACTATATTTAATTTAAAATTTTGTAATTTTTATGCAAATAAAAGCACTTACAGATGTGCTTATAGTTAGTTAAGGAATTTTTATATTTTAATTCTAATGTACGACCTTGCTTGTTCTTAAAATATAATATTTTTTTAAATTGAATATGCTTATAATTCTATATTATAATTATATTTTAATAATTCTATATTATAATGGTATTTAAGGTCATCGTGGTGCAGCGGTACACCGTATGACTGCAAGCGTGACGTTTGTGGGTTCGATTTCGACTAAGGGGAATAAATTTCCATTTTCTAGTAAAAACGTGACGTTAAGTCCCGCCACTCGAAACGAAATGTTGCGAGAGTTGGGCGGATAGTAGGGACAGGACAGGAACAGAGAATCTTAACATTAGGTTCCCTTTACCTACTCTGATGTATTTGGGATAATAACCTTTTCAAACTTATATACTGATAAAATAAATAAAGAGCTTAAAAGGAAGTCCTTAAATTGTAGAGTCAAAATTTAATAGTAAATTTCTTAAATAATTTGACATTTTATTTATTGTGACCTGTGAAGTTTGACCCATCATGCCACTTCCGGTTGTTATAGTAAAACAATTGCTAAACACCATCATGGCACAGTTACGAAATATGTACACGCAATGGATGTAGGTTACTTCTCAATGTTAATTTTAAAAATAATTATTTTTAATTCTTCAGGCTAAAAATAAAAAAGACAAAATATAGCGAGGAGTTTCGCCATACAATGTTTCTAATATAAGCTGAAAATTATAAAAGAGAACATATGATGCAGTAGAGGAGTGAGTACTGGCGTGATGATTGTGGGTTCGATTTCCAACCGAGAGAATGAATAAATGAATAAACGTATTCATTTTCATCCCCCAGTTGTTGTTGAGTTTCGCTAAATATACAATATCTCAAAAAAATTGCGGAAAGTGGGCTACTGATGAAATGAATACGAATCATTCATACCACTAGCTTTACTTTGTGTTTTCTATACGGAAAACGCATGAATCAAAAACAAGAGGGAAAAATTAAAAGCGTAGTGTCTTAACACTAGTTTATTTTTGAATATCACACTATATACTAGATACGGCTACATTTGCTCTTTTTTTGTTTCACACTGTATTCCTAGAGGAGTAGTCAGAGAGAGAGAGGAACGTTAAACGCTGCGGTTTCTACATATTCGTACCTCTCTGCCTCGTCCATTGTCATCAACCTCGTCATAATTCACCTCCGGAGGACACTAGTTCCTCATAGATTTTATGACCCTCCTCCACTATCATCGATACTGTGCTCTCGAAGGATACCACTTACCACTTACTTTTCTTTCATATAAAATTTAAAAAAAAATGCAAGATCCTTGCTCTTAACATTGAACTCGTTACCCCATTATTTTATTAATATATCATGACTGCGAAATTGCATAGGCTTTACAACTAATAGTTATTTACCGTAGACAATGTACGTACAGTATAATAAAATTATTTTGTTTTTTTTGTTTCGTAATATTCTGTGTTCATGTTTTTGTAGTGTGTGTGTTTTTATAAATTTTATGTAGTTTCACGCTGCCTAAGCGGAATTCAACGCCGCATTTTTTGTTATTCACCAGAGTGAAGAAATTAAAATATTTATTGTTGAGTTCCTCCATGCTAAAACCAATGTCTTGAAAGATGTGCGGTGCGTGGGATCGGTGTGTCGGTACACGCACTTTTAATTGTCGTATCAACATGAAATTACAAGTATACGTAAATTAGATGGTAATACTATATTATGGTACAAGGAGCGGATCTGATGCTGGAATTGGAAGATGACGGTTGGATCCATGGACTACCTCCTAGTAAACATATCGAGTTTGTGCTCGCTACATTAGTTTTATTAATGTATTCTGTTAAAAAAGCGTGTTTTCAGTTCTTTTAACTATTAATTATTTTCAAATTTATTTCTACTCTGAGGAAATTGATATAAAAATCCTACGCAAGAATTATATCAGATATAAAAATGTTGCTACACCTATAAAAAGATTTATAACAATGTAAAACTGTATTATAAACGAAACTAATAGTGTATGAATAATCTGAGAATACAATAAATATGCATATAAAAATTGTTGAGTCCGCAGGGATACCAACATGCGACTGTAAACGCGATAGGTTGTGGGTTCAACTCTGACTCGAGGAGCTTAAGTATGAAATATTTTTATAATTTGTGCAGTGAAGGATGGAAGTGTGTTAATGAAAACGACACTGCGTCGACAGACAGAGACCGTGTTCGTGGCGGAACTCAACAGCGCGTTTTGTTTTCATTACCAAAATAGGAATCAAACCCACGACCGTCTCGTTTACAGTTGCACGCTTGCGTCACTGCACCACGACGGCCTCCTTAGTAAAATATATTTTCATATTTTGGCACCTCTACCAATATGCTAAAATTGTAACGCAATATTGTTATTTGTTTTTGTTTCGTGACGTTTAAAAATTCGTTAGGTCAAGCGGAACACGAACTCGTGACCACGTGTCAATATGTTAATGTAATTTCTATGATGACCTTTCCACTGAACTGAAAGGGTGACTTATAAGGATGATATGAATTATGAAATACAATTTGATATGTACATAATAATTTGAATGTATTTTAAATTAAAGTACAGAACAGTAAGAGAAAGCCTTATGTTTTATTTTATTTATTTCTTTATTTGTACACCACTTATAAAAAATACAGAGAGAAAAACAG
>DWAN01001924.1:0-16365 GCA_018230445.1 Heliconius hewitsoni
GAGGCATTAACTTTAGTGAACTGGTGGTAAATTATTTGACGTTCAAAAAATTAAGTTACATTTCTTATTTTGAATAAAATTATTTGACTTTGACTATTGATCAAAACGAATTATTATGTTATTAAAGTAATAACTATATATTTATTAATATTTTTAATTTTTAACTTGTGTATTTTATAGTTTTGTTGTACATTTATTATTTGAATGAAACCGCCACACATCACGAATACCTCGACAATACGGAAATTGGGGAACAAAAGTGTCTTAATGGGTACAAAGTGTAAACACTAGGTCCCCTCTGCCTACCCTGCTATATGCAGGATACAGAATGAAGCTGATGAAAGAAAAAAAAACAATATTTTGAAGCATTTCCCGGTGGCATAAAATAATTAAACCATAAAGAAATCATAATCATTATATCTATATATTATATCTATACTTATATATAAAAAAAATATGGTGGCAAGGTTTCGTTGACAAATACACAATTTTGTATATTATAATATTCTGTATGTCCGACAACATTGCCGGATCTTCTCAGCAGAATTGCATGCCGCTACTATCACCGCACCGGGTGGTATGGTGGTAGCTTTTTTGTTCATATGTTCATTCCACGATTCAATAGTGCTATAATATAATAATAGTCTATTTGAATAAAGAATATTTTGAATTTGCATAAGTGAATGGTTTCGAGTAAATGGAAATAATTCATTCACCCTAATGGCAATCGAACCCACAATTATCGCGTTTACAGTCAGACACTGTGACACTGACGGACAACAAACATAAAGGGTGTTATGGGTATATTCTAAAATGAAACATTTCTAAATCTAAACTGTCATATATTTAGGCAATTCAGCACACATAACCATCTAATAAGCGTCAACATGACACCGTCCGTCCGATATAGAAGATATCTAACAGTTAGCTAAATTACATTATTGTCAGATTTATTTGTCGTTTTGACAACTTGTAGTTTTTTCTTAAATAGGAATTTTATCATATTTACAATTTTAACACATCAAAAGCTTGTACAATATATGTTTTCAAAGTTATCTTAATAAGTTTTGAATATAATAATATTATAGCATTTTTTTTAGATTTACGCATCCCGCATATAGCATAGGATAGGCAGAGGAAGCCTAGGATCCTAGTGTTAAGACACTCTGTTCCCTACTTTCCGCCGAAATCTCAAGACATTGCAAGGTGTTAAGAGGAGTAACTCAACTCTACGCTTTACCTTGTTACCAGAGCGAGGAAATGAAACTATTAAATATTTTAAACCCTCGAGTGGGAATTGCACCCACAACCAACGCATTTACTTTGGTCTCTATATTACACCTAAATTGTACCATCATCGTGCAATATTCAAAATGAAAATGTTTCCTCAATAATTATACATTTTTATTGGTGGAAGATAACGAATTTTATTTTTATACAACTTATATAACAAGTTAATGCTTTTATGATAAGATTTGAATAATTTATATGAACAAAAAATAAGTTTTGTATACAAAAATAGTATGACACATTTATTTTCTGTATACAGGCTGATAAAAAATATTAATTTTATTTCATTATTTTTTTTATCTAAAACTCGATCATTTTAAATATATTATTATTTATTTATATTTTTTTTACTTAAAAAGTTAGCTGAAGTTGTAGAAAACAGATTCCTTGCAAAGATAAAATTCCTATTTAACATACAATTTTAATATATTTTTCGTTGCTATAATGAAGAAAATTTCTCTATTTTAAAAAATTGATATAAGTTGACGTTAAGTCAATTATTATTTGTACACTCTAAAGTCTTTTAAGGAAACTCTAAGCTAGTTAAAGCCGTTCTATCTTAAATATCATCTACCTTACAATAAATTGATCCTGAGCTCATTGTAATACATAAGAGTACATATACAACTAAAAACAATTATAAAATTTTTAAAACTTAATAAATTAATAAATCTAATTTTAAATAAAATATCATATTAATACGTAAGTTTTAAATGTTGACATATAATGACAAAACGCCGTTTATCGATGACAAAATTAAGCTTATCTTAATAAATTTTCAATGGCAGTGCCATAGTATAAGTAATTTCAATGTAAACCTCACAACACACCCATAAGACTGTTGTAACACTTAATTATACATAGCCCAGTGTCTAATTCTAAAATTGAGAATTATGTCTAAAACAGGCACACTTCTAACACATCACGATGGCTAAAAGGCTAAGCTTCAGCGCTATACAATAATTACAGGTAAAAAGCACTCTGGGAAAAGATTAATTTTAATTGGCTAACAATATATTAAAATGTATAAAAAATCATACGAATAACATTATTTCATTTCCTTCTTAACCATACTTTCTTAAATAATAAATTATTTACTCAAAACCAAATAATCCAAATCTGAATTATACTTTTTCGTGATATTTTATGAATTACACACTCAAATTTAACAATGTTTAATTTAACGTATAAAATGAAAATAAAGAAAAATAAATTATTCTATAAGCACGCGTTAACAGGTGATCACACGAAGCCAATATATTATTAATAATTTAATAATATTATTATTCAATTATATAAAAATCTAGAAAATGTATAAATTCACAACCTATTAATGTATCTATTTTATTATTTGTCGATTGTGATTTTAATATAATATAATTTAGTTTCTACACTTTTTTTCTAATACTGTATAGTACTGCAGGGTTCTAGGCCTTCTTTTTATCGAATATAAATTGACTAGTATTTACATTTAATATACCAAGCGCTTATAATTACTCCAATCAATCCCAAATACATTTTCACTATAATTGTAAGTATTTGATAGATTCAAATTTTATCTTGTATAATTATAACTTCATAAAATGTATAACAAGAAAAAAGATATTTAGTTATTGTCATAATCACCTACAGATGCACTTAGAAAAAAAATAACAGCAATAAAATTGTCAGAGCAATTCCATAATACAATGTTAGTAACAATTAAATTGAATGTTCATTCTTTTTCAATGATTTAATATTCATTGGATTTGATTTAATTCTACTTAAAAGCTATATATCAATTGAAATAAATATATAATTATAATATAATCTGTCCGCGTTGGCATGCGTAAGCTAATCAAGGCAACATTCTAATTGGATTTCAAAATACTTTACATTAAGCGATCACATTGTAGTTTTTTATAACATCACCACAACATGTTAACATCATTTTGCTTTACTATTTGTTCACTTTTTCATGGAATTATTTTTAGCCCCAGTGGTCGCTAATTCTTTATCAGTCCTTACATAGATAGTATAAATTCTTCTATTTTTTTTTCAGTTTCACGCTGTATCCCGAATATAGTTACGTAGGCATAGGGAACGTAGTGTGAAGACACTCCGTTTCCCATTTTCGGTGATTTTTTCGAGGCGTTGCGTGTTGAGTGGCGGCACTCAATGCCGCTGGTGGAAATCAAGCCTTTTTAAATATTTATATACATTATTCTTTATTAAAAATTTAATTTTTTTAAGAAAAAATATTTTTATTCTTCAATATTATAAATTAATAGATTTTCGAACAAAGTATTTTATTTTTATTCAATGTGATCGCTTTGAATAAAATGATTATTATTTATTATACATTAAAATAGAAGAGTTACATGGGAAAATATTTACTACATTATAAACTAAATTTTTATAAATTAAATTTGATTTTATAATACGTAATAAGCAAATCTGAACATGTTATCGGCATATTATTATTTTTGTGTGTACTAAAAACAGTTAAAAGTATGTATTTTAATTACTATGTAAATTTTTCAATTTCTTTATTACTTATGAAAATATTTCATGAATAATTAAGAAATAGAGAAGAAACAATAAATAACATTTACTGAAGGCAAAACAGGCTGAAAACTTCTATTAAAATATTCTATATACTATTTCAAAATAAACTTTGCCGATTATATTTTTTTTTATATATTATTAACATTTTAATGCAACACTGTATAAATAATACAGTTTAATTCTGTGATATATTTGCATATGAAATTCAAATTATGAATAAAAATGTACATATGTACTTTGCATATTGTGTTTATCAGTTATTTGGAAGACGGAAGACTCAAAATGATTTTCAAAGCAAAACTATGATACATATAAATATTTGATAATATACTTAATATTGTGCACCACATTTTAATATTCAAAATAAGAATTAAATTATAAGCATTTGCAGTCAATAAGAACGTTATTTAAAACAATTCTATATTTATAAACGGGTATTTTTTGGATTTGGATGATTGAATATATTTATTGAAAAGTGAGTTATTTAACAGATTATTTAAAATTCTAAAGCTTCATCTGTCAGAGTTTTTCTAATAACAAATATATGTATTATTACATTTATATATGTAGTATAGAAGTAAGGTCTTATCACTGTATTTTTTTGTATATTTTTAAGACACTTAATGGGGACGGAGTGTTTTAGCACTAAGATAAGACACTCCTTTCCCTCGGGATGATACCTCAGACAGACGTATTCTCTCGGTCTAGTAAGAAGAAAAAGCGCAGCGTTAAAATCCACCGGTCAACACGAAATGATTTGAAAATTGGGCAGTGCGTGGGGTACAGAGTTTTCTGCCGCTTTTGTTGTATGCATGATTCAAGGTTACACAAAAAAACATTCATTGCTATCACCTAGTATGTTGCCCCTCATCAAACAGCACTAAAAAAGGTTTCTGGGAGGAGTGATATTCCTTACTTCTATATTTTTAATAATCATTACAATCAACAACTGAAATTAAAAGACAATGCCTGTATGAGACAACAATCATAAAATAATTGTTATCTAAGCACAAACCATTTCCAACAACATTTTATTAAATAGATTATTTCTAGGATATACCCACTATGAAAAGACAAAGAAATCTAGTTTCTATATATATGGAAAGGGTTAAAAAAACCATTAGCTTATTGTTTATTCTACAATAGGAATTTAAATATTATTTATAATCTAAAACTAAGTATTAAATGAAGTAGAATATAACGTGTTTTTACATTCCTGTCAATGATATTTAAGGGCTTCGCAGCATTTTATACTGGAGTAAGCGAGTTCAATTTCGCAAGTGTAAAAAAACAATTAATACCTATATTTAGCTCATCTAAAATTATATTTTACTTCATTTAAATGTTAGGAATTTACTATTTTATATAGAAAAGGGACCTATGTTAATAATTATTGTCTTAACATTATTGTCATATTATGATAGTAGGTAAAAAAGCTCGTTTAAATGTATTTAAAGTTCATTAATCACAATAAAATTATGCAATTTTTTATTAGAAATAAAGTCTTTTATTATTTTTAAAAATTGTATAATTTAATTTTTTTTTTTAATTTGGAATATTTATTAATATGAATAATTGAAACTTATTCATAAAAATTGCTGCTTCAACCAATAATAATTTTGTTCCCGGTTAAAAACCTTTATAGACTGATTTAACGCTTGTCACTTTTTAAGAGATCCGATTTTTAAATATCTTTTCCTATATTATTCTATTCATGATTATATATATATACCAGGAAGGGCGTTGACTCCAACTTAGAAATTATATTTTTATGGAAAGATTTTTTCTTTTATTTTTCAGGCTTAACTTTTTCTAGGATGGACAACAGGCTATTCTGAGGGGGGCACGATACATATAAACGATATATTTTTCTATTTGCTTAATACGGTCAACCTCAAATTAAGAATAATTTTATTGTGATTATTATTAAAGTGTAACATCGTAGGTTTATTATAAGGGAATGAAGAAAATACTTTCTATAGTTTATTTATAATATAATGAAGATAGAGAAAAATATATAGAGAAAAATAATGGATCTTAATATACGTAATAAGAATCGTACGGTCAGTTTTTATTTGGAAAAAATATATCATTCTTATATTTTTACATGTTTAAAGGTTTAAAATATATTGAGAGTAAAGACAGATTTTAAATAAAGACAATGTATAAAAAATATTACCTACAACAACTATCATACAAAAATAAATTTTAACTTATAAATGAATTAAAAATATAATTTACCTATTTTTTTATAGGAAAATAGACTTTTCATTCATCAAACTGACCCAACAGCGAACACCCAGTAATTTCAGGTAATGAACGAAAACGATTCAAGATATGGTTCAGAGGATATGCAAAAAGGTATAATTATTTCCTAAAGAGCTACATTTAAAAAGGACCACTGTAAAATATTGTGGCTACTCCTTCATATTTAATAAGCACAGCCAAAACGTTTAAGTGGACTCGAATATTGTCATCATATTATTGATATATTTACTTGGAATTGCCACTGAAACAACAATTTTTAATATTTCTAAAATGTTATTTCACATTAAGGAAAGAAAAATGATTTTTAGACAACGTATAAAAATTATAACGTAGAAAAGTTCGAGTCTTGGAAACCTTCCAAACGATCACTAAGCTATACGTTCTTCTTAAGAAACAAGAAGCGCGAGTTCGAGTCCCGTTACGTTCAAATTGTTATACGTTTTCTCAATAAATACTGAGGTAGGAAGACCTAATTAGTTAATAATTGAATAAACATATATATTTATGAATTTGTAGAAGTCCCGTTGTGAAGAATTGATTAGAATGACATTGAATTGAATATGATTAACAATTATAATAGTTTCCAAGTAAATATATTGTTTAAGTAAATTAAGCTTACCTTTTCGGAGATAAACTTTGAACATAATTAGGATCCATTTCATCTAGATCACGTCCCTTAGTTTCTGGCACAAAACATACCACAAAACAAAGCCCACCAACGCTTATAGACGCGTACAACCAAAACGCCCCGTGCAATCCTAACGCCTGCTGGAAATCCACAAAGGTTTTAACACCAACAAAGGCGCAAAGATAACTAAACGCCGTAGCCATTGCGCTTCCAAAGGCCCTATATTCAAGAGGAAATAGTTCACCGATTAACAACCAGGAAATAGGGCTCATACCCAAGGAAAATGCAATCGTAAACACTAGCACACATAACAAGGGTATCCAGTCGTTTTGTCCGACCGTTTGATGGAACATCACATTTTGGATTCTCTGATTTCTGTGAACCTCTTCGTAATAAGCGTAACTTCCAAAACCTGCCAACGCCATTGACATTAATACTGAGCTTACTATCAATAAAGGGAGTCGACCAACAGTGTCAATAAGCAGGCCAGACAGACAAGAGGCCAGTAATTGTACAAAAGATACAGCTATAGCTGCCAAATGAGGATTCATTCCACCGAAAGTTTTTCTAAATATTGGAACAGCGTAAAAAGAGAACGCATGAGCACCAGAAAATCGTTGAAACATCATAAGTCCACACGTGACTAGGATTGGTCCGAGAAGACGGTTCATTGTTCTCACATCAAAATAACTATTCGTATGACTTTGCCTTTGGCTGAAGTTTTTGCTTGCCAGTACATTGGTTCTTATTGTGGCTAATTCTTGAGCAACGTCTGAATTTGGGCCTCTTAACCAAAGAAGACTCTTGTAAGCTTCTTCATCCTTTCCGATAAGCACAAGATAGCTTGGTGTTTCTGGTATATAAAGTACTGTGCAAAATAGAAGTAGAGGAGCAGCTGATATGCACAATGCCAGTTGTTGCCAATCAAGATACGCTCCGATGGTAAAGCTGAACAGAACTCCGAGGTGTCCCACTATTTTGAGAACGGCGCTGAGACATCCACGAATGTCTGGCACCGATATTTCGCTCACGTACACCTGGAAATTGAAAATGAAATCTATATATCTGCAATTTGGTATTTTCATTTTTTTTATTAAAGCATTGCCTGCAAATTTTTTTGCAGGATAGATAAAGTTTTGATAAAAAAACAAGGAATATTTTTTTCTAGTCTTCTCTGCACATTAAAGGAAGCCTAATGCCGAGTCTAATAAAAAAAAATATTTTTAATGTTCTCAAGAATAAAAATCCGACCCACAACTAGTGCTTGTGTACAGCCGCAGTTGCGTATATTTATGTATTTACTAAAATATACAGCCCTTGAAAAACATAAAATATTCTACTATTTGTGTACTGCAAAGGACGTACTCAAATTAACGTAATTTTGATATAAAATTACTTCGTTGGTTATCTCAAGACGGGCGAGCTCATCAAAAGTTTATGGTCCCAGCAAATAATATTGCAGCTGCCAGGCCTTGTTTGACTAATAAATAATAATCGTGGCGTTAAACATAAAACTTTTTTCTTTGTTAAATTCTAAAATTAGTCTTCGTCGAGCCTTTGAATTTTGGAACACTTGGAACTTGGACAAACTTTTCAGCTATCAATTTTATGTAGGGTGCACAAATGTACTAAAATTTTGTGGATATAGTTTATGTTGCGTTTATAAACACGTTATTGTGAAAATAAAATATGCTGCATATGCAGCGGCGCAGTGCAATAATAAATATTTATAGTTTTAATATCTGACATTATTTGTTTTTTCTGAGTAAATTGCTTGCTACATAAGTCATATATTTATCAAGTACATTTTACAGAAAATATTCAGAGATATTATTGAATGGTGTATTATCTGTATACAAAAGAACTATATTCACCAAAGATATTGTTTGCAATTTCATTCGATTAAATTTAGCCAATACAAAGTTAAAAATATGACAACTTTTAAACATTTTTAAAGTGTTAATCCACACTTAGGAAATAAATAAGTATTTATATGACAACTTGCTCCATTATCTAATTCAAAATAGAGGACGGTAAATAGAACATATATACAACTAAAATGTGTTCTCGTAGTTTTAATTAGGCAAATCCTACCTTATTACTGACAATGCGGGTAGTCTTTGACTCGAACCAACATATTATCTTATTTTAATAAGTACATATTCCTAACTTTAACTGGGCTACGAAATACTACATCGAAGTTGTTTATTATTTACTAGCGGTCCACTCGCGACTTCGCCCGCATGCCCTGTATAATACTTTTAGTATGCTGCATTTGCCAACAGACTGATACGATCGATCGTTCAATCGTTCAATCGATCGATCAATCCCCCCGCGGTACTTGAGCCTAGGCTTACGGCCGCAAACAGATTTTACATTTTCCCGAAAAATATACGTCCAAATAAAATATTATAAAAGTCGAAGATTATCTTCATTAAATTTCCTTGATGATGAAATAACTTTCGCCCATAAGTTTCAATATACGTGTGAAATATAAATCGATGAAATATTACCTTACAATTTTCAATTATATTTTTGTTACAAAACGCCTTATTATCACTTATTTATAAGAACAGGTTCTCCACTTTCTGCCGGATTTAGGAGGCATTGCGTATTGAGTGGCAGAACTCAATACGCAATGCCTCCTAAGTCCGGCATGCACACTTTGCCTCGACACCAGAGCGAAGAAATGAAAATATGAATGGAGATTGATCCCACAACCAGTTGGTTTTACAGTCACACTTTTTGCCCCTGAATTTGTATTCTTCTATATCCTAAAACAAAAACCATATACAAAAATTGAGACCCAGCACTTGTAACGAAGTTTCATATACACTATCAACCCCAAAACTACATCCTTAGACCTTTACCTTTTTTTTCTACTTTGTTCTATATATAACACCAATATAAAATATGAGACTCCTAGTACTTGTAATAGCTAAGTTTCATACAAACTATCAACCCTGAAAACAACTTCTTGGGGGCCGAATATTGCAAATATCCGTCTTATTGATCATTTTAATTATAAATAACTATTTTTTATGAATAGCACTTGTAGTTGCTGAAATTTTGAGATGAGTGAATGAGTGAGTGACCTTTCGATTTTGTACATATAGATGAAGCACAATGCTTCTTATATAATAGTTATGATGATATATAAACCGGTCACATAGACAACAACGGTCGACCAATAAATAAAGAAATTACTAAACACAAAATATAGTACCTAGTATAAGCATGGTTTTTCATTAAATTGTGTTGACTACTTCGATAAACTACATATTTAAAAAAACTATGAATTTTGAATTCAATAATAATGTATTTCGTTTCATACAAAAATTGTGGTTAACATAACAAAACGTTGCTAAACCTTGAATAGACGTTAATTTCGTTTCCAAAGTTGAACTCTATAGCACCTAATCCTACGTAGTAGGGTTCATTTTGCTTTTTCATATAAAGAAGAAAGAAGTTTTTGTAATACATTGTAGCTTCTTTATATTAAGATTTCACTTGCTATCGTAATTTAATTTGGACATTGATTTTACTTTGTGACAAATAATAATTGGGTGTTAAATTGTGAAAGTTGTATTATTCCATTTAAGATAAATATTTCTGAGGCCAGTCGTGGCGCAGGGCCACAAAGTGTGACTGTAAAACCGACTAGTTGTGGGTTCGATACCCACTCGAGAAGATGAAACATTTACTTAAATTTATATTTCTATGTCTTCGCTCTGGTGTCGAGGCAAAGCACGGCGTTGAATTCTGCCACTCAATACGCAATGCCTATAGAATTCGGCAGAAAGTGGGAAACGGAGTGTGTTAACACTAGGTTCTCTGCCTTGCCTACCCTGCTGTGTGCAAGATACAGCGTGAAGCTGATTGAATAAAATTTTTAATAAATATTTTATGTTTTTATGTTCCACACTCTGTACCTTATACCAGATTCACACTGTAATCCGCAAATAGCAGAGTCGTGTTAAAACCTAGTGTTAAAACACTTTGACTCCCATGCACCGCCAAAATTTCGGTACATCACATGCCGATTGGAGAAACTCGCTTATCTATTCAGTTTAACGGCACAGCCAGAGAGACCGAAGCACCAAAAATTGAGAACGGAATGTTTTAAAACTAGATCACCCCGACTATATTACTAGAAATCTACCAACCTGCGACAACATAGTCAAGATGGAACAGCAGAATCCACCCAAAAAGGCAGTAATGCACATCATTCTAACGGACGTGGCCAGCACCGTTAGAAGCCAAGACAAGCTGCAAGGTGCAGCTGCTAGAGAGAGCACGCGTCTTCGCCCATGGCGCATAGCTGCTCCACCCGCCATGCCACCAAAGAGGGCACCTGGAAAATGAGACAATAGGGTTTAACTTGATATTTTGGTATACTTCATTCCAAAAAAATAATAATTAGGAAAATTTTAAATTCGTAGCGGGCTTCGAACCCGGGCCTCTTGGAATCTTTCCAAGTGCTTGTTTGTTGAATGTAGTGTTGGTTTTTTGCATTTTATTTGTATTGATTACCTCTCGGGGGAAATAATTATTTTCATTTTGCTCTGGTTACAAGACACTTAACATTGGGACCATCGATTCGATGGGGATCGAAGTGTCTTAACACTAGATTTACGCTTAATGGGTTTTGACCCCGAAATCATATAACTTTGTCACATAATGTTACTAACAATTTACTTAGGCCATTACTGAGGCCAGTCGTTACGCAGGAGCACAAGGTTGCGATTAAAAACGCGACAGGCTATGGGGT
The DNA here is from genome assembly GCA_018230445.1 of Heliconius hewitsoni. NCBI lineage: Eukaryota > Metazoa > Arthropoda > Insecta > Lepidoptera > Nymphalidae > Heliconius > Heliconius hewitsoni. Next base: position 11,505 of record DWAN01001924.1, read on the forward strand.
CGATTCCCAATCGGAGTAATTAAATATTTAATATTTTGATTTCCTCGCACTGGTAAAGAGGTAAAGTACAGCGTTAACTCAAAAAACAAAACCTCCGACGCATTCGGCGGAACAGTTGAGAACACAAGTGACTTAATGGGAACAGAGTGTTTTAACATTAGGTTCTTAGGTTCTCTCTGCCTACCCTGATACGTCCGCGGTACACCGTAAAGCTGAAAGAAAACCATTTATAAAATACACAGCAGTTGCGTCTGAAAAATACATTTCCACGAATCAAATCGAATAAACTGATTATACGATTACGACATTAATTCAATATGCGGTATAAAGTATTATGACATGGCTGAAATATCCACTAGTTTTTACCTACGGCTTCGCCCGCACGGGCAAGTGGAAATGACAAAAAATTGTGTATAACATATGCTAAGATTACATCGAAAAGATTAACCTTATGCAATTTAGCCTATACATAACTATCCTTGATAGACGAGACTATCGGGCACAAAATGTTTTTTTTTTATTTTATTCATTGGATTACCGCGTTCAACTAAACAAATTCTTAAACTATACAATAATAGTAACATCACCTACATTTACTTAAATATTAAATAATAGTGTCTGATAATTCAAGAAAGAAGCAGGTTAAAGAAAATTTAATTTTTTTGAAATACCGCAGGAGACGCGATCAAGTTTTGAAAATATTCTTCTCGCATATTATATTGATATAATATATCTAAAGGTATTTCTTGGAAAAGTGTATTTACATCATAAACCTGTATTTTTCTTGCAATTACGTCATTATTGCACCAAACGAGCGATGTATAGTAAATTTGCAAAACAATTTAACAATTGTATCAAAAACATAATTATAATAATATTTTTAATACAAATGTTAAATTGTTTTGCAATAATAAAAATAATTATTAGTGATTAACAATTATTAACCACTAACATAATAAGGAATACATTTTCGCACCATTGTACAAGTGCGTCGGTGGTGTAATGGTCAGCATAGTTGCCTTCCAAGCAGTTGATCCGGGTTCGATTCCCGGCCGACGCACACTTTTTGTTTAATTTATTTATATGAATAATATTTTGATTTTAGATAATATATTTTAGGCTTATATTTGTATAGAAACTATTATTATTAAAACGATTTTTTAAATTTTTAATTGTATTTTGTATACAAAATTTGCTATCATAAAAGAGGAGGCGTTGATAAAAAAAATTAAATTAGCTTCACGCTGTATCCCGCACACAGCAAGGTAGGCAGAGGGAACCTAGGGTTAAGACACTCCGCTCCCCACTTACAGTGAAAATTATCTAAGTATTTTAAGTTTTTTTTTCAGCTTCACATTGTACAACGCATATAGCAAGGTAGGCTGAGAACGCTAATGTTAAGATATTCACTCCCCAGACACCGCCAAGTTTTAGAGACATTACGTGTTAAGTGGGGAAAAGGAAGGCCGCGCTTTGACTTTTTACCAAAGGAAGGCAATATAAATAACTTATTCCTCCGAGTGGGAATCAAGCCCGTTACGTTTACATTCAGTTGACCTCAAAATAATACAAAAACCTTTTGTCATCGAAAACTCTGAAAATTAAACACACACTTACCAAGAAAAGACAAGGAAGCCAGCCACGAAGCCTGTTGGTCAGTCAACTGGAAGTCCCTTCGTGTGGAATTCCCTGGACCCTGTAGGGAGGCTATAGCTGGTGAACTATATCCTTTCCCTAGACCTGCGGAAAACGGGGCTAAGGACACTGCTAGTGCTGCTATCACCTGGAGAAAAAAATATTGAAATGTATAGTTATTACGTAGTTGTTATTGGTTCGTTTCCCGATGGACGTATATCATTATCTTTATATATGCGCTGTAGCAGGACGAGATATGTCGTTGAGTTCCGTCTATCAACATGTAGTGTTTCAAATTTAAGTTGAATACCCTGTTATATATGTAGGATAAAAGCGTAAAATGTAGGTATACTTGTTAAAAAATTATTAACATAATTTTTATTAGCGTGTATTTATATTTCCGTGTTAGTTGGTGTATTCAAATATATCCACTACCTAGGGTAAATTTTTGATTAAAATTTCAATTTTGATGAGAATGAAATTACATATTAGACACTATAATCAATATTGTTGTTAATCTAAAGTGACCGCCGTGAGAAAATGGCGGAGTACAAATTTTTGCACTACCCACCTGATATTCGTCTCACAGGAAAGGGCTTGATTTGTAAAATACAATAAACTCGCCCTGATAAAGAGGCAAAGCGCGGCGTTGAGTTTCGCCACTCAACACGCAAGGCCTGCAAATTAGGCGGATTGTGTGCTATTCTGTCTGCCTACCCTGATACATTAAATGTTTCATTCCTCCGAGTTGGAATTGAAACCACAACCGTCGTGTTTTCAGTCCTACACCTGTGCCCTACACCACGTCGGCCTTAATTTCTTATTTAAATAAATAAAATACATTTTATAAGTGTTGTGGTTTATGTTTGGTTCCCTTCCTTTCATCGCTCTTGGAACTAAAAAGCACGGCGTTGTGTTACGCCATTCAACACACAATTTCTCAAAAATTAGGCGAAAAGTGGGAAACTTAACGGTTAACACTAATTTCCCTCTACCTACCCGGCTGTATACGTGATACAACGTGAAGCTAAAAAAAGAGAACCCACAACCATTGTGCGTTATCACTAAAAAACTACTGTGCCATTGTTCCATTACAGGCATGTTATAAAGCAAATCCATCATTATATCACTCTTACATACGGTTTTACTAAAACATTTTCCTTTGCAAACACATAAAGACGTAGAGGGTGTATTTTCTTAATATCAGCAAACAAAAACAGCAATTTGTTTTACGTTAAAATACTTTCAGCGTCACGTACTATGTCTACTAAAGTGAGATAGATGCTTTAAAGGTTTAAATAAAGTTTTTTTTTACTCCAACCTGTACCTCGCATATACCATTAGCAGGGTGAGCAGAGGAAAATTTGTATTAAGACACTCGGTTTCCCATTTTCAATGACAGAGCTTAATAACGGAATACGTCTTCCTACCAAAACGAAAATAGAAATAATTAATTTCCCCTAGTGGGAATCGAACCCACAACTGTTGCGTTTACCGTCGATGCTGTGACGCTGCGCCATGACGGCTAAATAAAAGATTGAGAGATCATTTAAATAGCAATGTTTAATTTCCACGTATAAGTAATATGTATATTAAATTGAATATAATAACAGGTTCTTTTTGTTCAGCGTGCTTATATTTACTTAAGAATTTTCATCATAATACATGAATACTTTTATATATTCTACAGGCCGTTGTGTCAATATTTTCATTTCTTCGCTTTGGTTGGAGTTCCGCAACTCAACATAACAAGTACAGGCGGGGCCAGTAATTGTAACATAAAAAATATTTTTTTAAGTATTTGTAATCAAAAAACGCGTATTGTGTGATAAGGTTCTGATTATGTTTTAGTCAACGCTTTAGTCAGAAAACGAAAAAATGCATCAAAATGACGAAAAACTTTCGTGAAATCATAATTTAATTAACTTAACAAAAAGTTACGGTTTATGGAAAATCTACTTTCAGAAACGGAAAAGTAATCAAATATTTTATGCTAAGGTTGTTTAGTTAGGGTGTTTTATAAAACAGAAAAAAAATTACTTTTTTTTTCATTTATTTATGTACCACACAAGAAAAAAAAAGTACAGAAATCATATAACAACAGAAAGAATGTGTACAAAGGATAACTTATCTCTAATAGAGATCTCTACCAGAAACCCTTGAATGTAGGAGATGTTAAAAGAAATGATTCGGGTGCGGTATTTAGATATTACGGTAATAATAATAATAAACCTACATACAAATATACTTAATATTAGTCAATGTACTTACATAAATATATAAAAACTATATACACATACAAAAACATAATAAAAACAAAAAAAAATTGAAATGGTCGAAATATAAAAATTCTAATCGAGGTTAAAAAAATGTTGTTTTAATCTGCTTTTAAAAGTATTAAGAGATGGATTGCCAGCCATTATAGAGTTAGGAAGCGAGTTCCATAAGCGCGCTGCCTGAACTGTGAAAGATTTTTCATAGAAAGAGGTATTAAATATTGAGAACTCAAGCTGTCTTAGGGTGACACAGGAGCGTACAGGTCTTTTACTTGGAATTAACAATTGAAAACGCTCCTTCAAGTAAGGAGGAGAAGACAGTTTTAAAAAATAAATGTTAAAAAGGAAAGTGAGAATGTGCAGGTTACGGAGTAAACGCACAGGAAGCCAATTCAATTGCCGTCGAAAATCAGACACGTGGTCAAATTTGCGTAGGCCGAAGATAAAACGAATACACATATTTTGAAGTCGGTCAAGTTTGTCGAGAATCTCCTCATTAGCATCCGGATAACAAACATCAGCGTAATCTAGTAGTGGCAGAAGTAGAGTTTGAGCAAGAGTTGTTTTAGTGCGAATGGGTAAAAAATTTTGAAGGCCTTTAAGAGAGTGCAGAGAATAATATATGCGTTTACTGATTACGTTAATGTTCGCAGACCACGATAAATGTTTTCAATAGTAAGACCCAAATTTCTTGCTGAATCGGATAACGGTATTATTGTCTCGTTTAATTTTATGCAAGGCAGGGAAATAAAATCTACTTTAGCACGTAATTGTCTACTTTCAATTAATAGAGCTTGAGATTTGCAGGGGTTAATAGGAAGGCCAAACAAAGTCGCCCACTCACTGATATGAGCGAGATCAGAGTTTATCTTAAGAATTGCAGTATTCAGGTCTGCAAGAGTGGCGTGTCTATATAGCTGCAAATCGTCAGCGTAGAGATGGTATTGACA
>DWAN01001925.1:0-16363 GCA_018230445.1 Heliconius hewitsoni
TATATATATATATATATATATATATATATATATATATATGTGTGTGTATGTATATATGTATATATATATATATGTATATATAACTATAATAACTATCACATCGACATTAAGCACCAAACTAATTTCCACCACAATCGCTGTGTGGGCCAGCAGCGGTAACGGTAGACGCGTAACGGTACACTCTCGTGGCAGATTGATGTTCCCAATTTTGTAGAGCTCAAATTACGTTTTACGATCAATTTATCGTTATTGAAACGAATTCAGGAGTGTGAAAATTGACTCTATTGTTTTTGGATGTAAAAAGAAAAATCAAAAGAAAAGCACTATCTACTAGTATTTTATATTTGTTATAGCATTTTGCATTCTCAAAAATAATTAACTTTAGGCAAAACTTTAATATTATACCTATTTCTATATATTTAACTTTTTAACATATTAACAGAGGAAAATATAACGTAAGAAAAAAAAATGTTGTTTGGTAAATATACACATAAGTTTTTATTTATAATATCTCATATGGGAAAATTCTATTAAATTGGAGAAAGTACTGACAGTTAAGTTTTAGTCTAATAGATAGGGTAACCTATCTATTAGACAAAGTAGTAGGAAAAATATTTTTGTTTTGTCTCAGCGCAAGAATTTTTCAATTTCAATTACTTTTTCAATCTATTATTCTGCAATGTTAACTAACTAATGACATCCGTCAGCAATGAAAATTTTATAAAAAGACCTTATAACTAGAATAGTTGTAAGTAATAAGCGAAACTTAAAAAAAAGTAATTTAATTTGTTCAAATAAAAAAAATACTCAAATAAGCCGCTCATTATACAGGCGTAGCAATTTTTTTAGCGCCCAAGGTCTTCCTCGGTTTGATTACAGAGCAAAAGCTAGAGACAATTTAGATCTCTCATAAAGCGATTACGCCCACAGTGGGGCCCACTGTACAAATGAAACTTTAAACGAAGCCTACTTTTATAGCTTTTGTTACTATGTCATTTGGCGAGATGGTAGTTTAATGCCTACTTACGTTTTATTTCTTTAAAACTACCATCAAACTATTAAGGATGGAATTTTATGCATTAATAATAAAAATGAGCACTGCTTTGGCGCAAGTATGTCCCTGTAAACGCAACAGGTTGTGAGTTCGACCTCCACTCGAGGAAATATTTTTATTTCTTTGCTTTGGTGTCAAATGTAAAGCGCCGCGTGGAGTCCTGCCACTCAACACGCAATCGGCTCCAGAATTCGGCGAATTCCAGAATTTCCAGAATGGAAAACGGAGTGTCTTAAAACTGACCTTCCTCTGCCTACCCTGCTGCAAGCTAGATGCAGCTTGAAGCTCAATTAAAAATAATAAAAATGGATATCGAAACAAACAATTAATTGTTATTGAGTTCTGAAACGTGTAGAAATAAGTTATAAGTCCTATTATATGAATTACTATTTTTTATCTTGTAGTTACAAGTGCGTGCTCACATCTTTTTAGGTTCAGTAAAATATCTATTAGTACTTTTTTTGTATTACACTGTATTTTCTAATGGGACTCTGAGAAGGAAAAATAATAAAAGATTTACATTCTATATTTTGCAAAAACGTAGAAAGACTATAAAGAAATCTTATTAAATTATTAATACAGTAAAAATAAACAACGAAAAAAAGTTATAGTCAAAACAGTTTATACTGTATATATTTGACCCATTTGATAAAATGACACTTTAATGTATTATTATTAAGCCTAGAGTATTGAAAACGCAATCGTGCGTACCTTCAATGGAGATAAGCGATACATATATGAGTGAGTCGATTTAAATTAGTCACATACGTAATACATATTCAGATATTGAAATTTAAATAAATAAATGAAAATAAAAGTGAAATTTGTTTAGGCTATTTAGAAGTCGTCGTTATGCAGTGGCACAACGTGTGACTGTAAACGCGACGGTTGTGTGCTCGATTCCCACTTGGGAGTATCATTCTTGTTTCCATTTCATGGCTGAGGTAACCAGACAAAGTGCGGCGATGAGCTCAGCCACTCAACGATGTCTCGCTAAATCGGCGGAAAGTAATAAGCTCTTAGCTCTAGGTTCCCTCTGGCTACTATGAAAAGTGAAACAATAAAAAAACAACCATTTATAATACAGATATTCGATAGGTTAAAAGCACAAACTCAAAGTTTTAATTGTAAGATGGATGTACTTTGGCAAGTTAAGCGATGAGCCTCGATAGATCTCAACATTGATGGTAATCTAACAAACTAATCTAAGCTAAGAGCTAGGTCATAGCCCTAACAAAGAGCTTTAAAGATCAGATGGCACCGACTCCCTATAAGCACTAACCAACTTAATTAGAATTGAGTGACAGCTGAGCCCGATGCATATTATAAGCTTAACTAAAGGTAAATAGTTAACTATAAGATACAATATGATAGAAACAATCAATTTTAACATGGGATCTCTTTTTGAAATTCCATACCTAGACATGATTGTGCCTGGTAAGTTAAGTAAGCACCATCAAAAAATTAAACATAGCTAAAAACTAAATTAAAAGACTTAATTATTATAGGTACGAACCACGTCTAAGCAAAATATTATTTTGTTACTAATATTTGAAAACTTTGGACATAACCTCAAACTGCTAACCCCTTCTTGGTATAAAATTAATATCAAACATATTACAACATTTTCAATACAAGAAATCGTAACAAACTTATAATTAAATTCCATGCGTGGATCTGAAGTACCTAAACAAATGTATATAAATAATTTAGAAACATTCACCTTTGTCACGTCAAAGTTGAACTTTTCATTGTAAAAGCGTTATTTAAAAGATTTAAATTATTCAAGCTTTTCATGTATAAATGAAAGCGAGTGTCAGTTACATTGGAAAACGTGAGATTATTAATATCTCGAGAGATTGTTAGTAAATGAGACATAAGGGTAAGTGGGTGGAGATACCTATTAAACATTAAAAATCCCCCCGTTTAATTTACTTAAATAAATGTTAAATATTTCAATATACTTTAACATTCTAAATATTACATATTTTAACATTATAAATATAAAAGAGGATCAAAATTTAGTAATAAAGCCGATAGTTTAAGTGATCAGATGAAAGGGCTCTGGCTTAACTAAACTTGATTTCAGAAAAAGCCCGAGAGCTCCAGTTTTTGTACGGAACTATCAGTGGGCGAGCCCGACTCGCGCTTGTTTATGTTTCTTCAGTATACTTAAGTAGAGAAAATACCGAAGAGAAATAGACAAACAGAAGGAATACAATTACATAGCGTGGTTGAAATACAATATAAAGGAATGTTCGTTGCTTAACACGCGTGTGTCACGTGGATGTATCATCTTTATTGTTGTATTTATTATATGTAGACTTTTACCTATTATAGGTATCCCCAGCTAGTGTTCGGCTCACGGCTTTGCTTGCTTAGACAAGGCGATTATGATTAGAAACTGTGGTTGAGCTCTATAATATGTTCTTACGACATCAAACCGCGTGAAAATCCATGGTATAAAGATTTTATTTTGTAAATTATTTATCATGGAGTAGTAGTAATACACATATGCTGCTTTTACAAAGTTTAAATTCTAGGAAATTTTAATAACACTATGGAACCTTCATAATTAATAAAAAAATTGAACAGTGTGGTAAACAATTTCGCTATAAACACAGGAATTTAACAATCATATTAGAACATTAGCATCGCATCTCATAAAGATACCTACTTATTTTATTAATCGACCAGCATGAGGTAAACGAACCTCAGCTGTTCGATGACCGGAACCAATTGCATAAAACTTTCGAAGCGTCAGTTTCCTATTTATAAGTGAAAGTAATTTAAATGTTTGATTCATTATTTAGATAAATAATAAATATTGTAAATGTTACAATGGAGCAGCGTATGCGTACGCGATGGTTTAAGATTCGGTTGACACTCGGGAATAATCATATATAAGCGCGGCGTTAATTCCGCCACTCAACACGCAATATCTCGAAAATTTGCCTATTTCAACCTGCTATATATGACATAGCGTGAATTTAATTCTTTCGTTAACCTAATTTTAAACACATTCAAATATAAATTAATTAGATATTAGTGATCTATAAACTACATCTACTGTACATTTTGCGATTATAACAGCCTAAGTTATCTACACGATAAAAATATATTTATCTATAATATTAATTATTAAGTTTATCGATTATAAAATTATATTAAATTATAACGTAATTATTTATCAAATAATAACTAAGATCCGTATTTATAAAACGCTCTCAACTCTGAGATCGATCTTAAGAAGGTGTTTCACACTACACTTTTAAATGTTGTTAATAATAATAAAAACACTACTAAATCTGTACCTAATATTTATATATACTAAACAAAAATTATGTTAATACGCTCTTCCGTAACACGGAGAGCACTATTCATATATACGACTACACGCCTTAAACAAAACAAAACTAAATACACTCATCGTTCATATATCAAACGTAAATACATTTTAAAAGGCGCCTATTTACCTACAAATCAACCAGTACATTTGACATTGCCTTTGTTTAGTAAGCGCGTGTCGAATAAGTTTACAAGTTTTTAAATAAAATTATACTCCATCTCACATGTAAGTACTTTTAAAACTAGTTTACGTATTTACCCGTCACCTGCCCATGAGTCATTGTTTTGATGAATTATTGATATCATATAAATGGGTCGTCGATTCGACTCTGGTCAGTGACAAATAAGGGCACAATGAAACGTATAAAATATATCTTATAACCAACTAAAAGCTGTTTTAATCTGTCTTGTTTTCCAATACATAACCAATTTAGGAAACTTTATATAGAGGTCACCGATACCATTATTTTGAAAGAAAATCAATACTAATGTATAATAATAATAACGTAGTTTATTGATGCAAACCACGTAAGAACAAATAAAGGTCGATTCCCTAAAATAAAATCGAAATACTCAACTGAAAATATAATAAGTTTACGCCGCACTGATCTGATAAAATTTCACAGATAGCGATATAATTAAATGCGTGGGTAGTTATTATTTTTACCAAAAACTTATATGAGGTAAAAGATTACCTCATATAATAAGAATTATAGATAAACCTTTAATGATTTACTAAAGTTATATCAAAGTAGAAAGTAATATTAAATCACGTTTCACGAAGAGCTGTTCTCAAAGCGCGGCGTTGAGTTCTGCCAATCAACACGCAATACGTCCAGAATTCGGCGGAAAGTGGGAAACAGAAGTCTTAATAAGGAATGGATCCCAAGTTCCCTGCGGCCAATGTGCGGGACACAGCGTGAAGTAAAAAAAACTTATAAATATTACAAAATTTACTTAACATGCATCAGAGTTTTCTCATATTCTAAGAAACCAAACACAAAGATAAATCTTAAGACATAATCCAAGTCTTGATAACGTATTAACATTATGTATAATGACGGTGGCTTACAACGATTATATATGAATGTAATTGCGAACGTTAACGAGTACACATCTACAATCGTATCGTATAGTGACGTGATGCAACCCTATTGTCAGTTGTTATTACAAACAGAATGAAGTCATACAACAAATAAAAAAATATTTCAGGTAATTTCAGATTGCTCTGAAATAGTTTCTTTTATCTTCACGCTGTATATAGCAAGGTAGTGGGAACCCAGTGTCAATTCTCTATTTCCATTACTGAAGGTAGATTAATGTAAAAAAAACGCTCGTGTTTCAAACATTTTATGTATGGATACATACATTCAGATTTAATTATTAATAAAAAACGTTAACACGAATTCCTTTTAAAATCCAACATTGACCAACCCATCATAATGAAATATTTCATAAAACGCATGTCCAAATTAGAAGTCGGTCTCCCAATTGTGACGCAGACTCGTTGTGTACGAATCTCATTACAACGTAGCATCTGAACGTACATGCAAAAGCATTATTATGCATTTAATTTGGTTAACAGTACAACTTATGTGCATGATAAACTATTATACGCACCTAGTTTATTGTCGAATATTATTTTGGTTTGATAGGTCATGTAAGACAGTCGTGGCGCAGTGGACGATATGTGCAACTAATAATATAGATCACGAGACAATTAGTAGATTCAAATCAGGTTTTAAACATGACATACCAAATTCAAAAACTAAAAGAAGTCATAAAATGAGAAAATTAAATATATCTACTAAAAAACCATACATACAAATCCTGCTTACAAGCAGATTTTTGTAGCGCTATCATTTATTTTTTCAATAAGCAAACAAAGCACAGTGTGGGCAATAGAAGCAACGTCAATACGACGCTAGTAACGTGAACGTAACTCACATACTTTTTGTATGTAAACAAAAACGCTGCCGGGATTTATGACTTTATAAGGTAATTCAAACACGGCCGTATGCCTCGTCTCGGGCCAAGGTTGAAATATTTCGTGATACACGTCATTAAAACGCTACTTACCTTAATCATATCTACAATATTATTTGGGATATTTATTTATTGTTTACTATGAAATGAATCCAAAACAGTAATATGTTATGAGAATTATAATGATAAAATGAAAAACTTAAAAACTTATAAATTCTCACGTTCAGTAGATATTATTTAATTCTATTTATCTTTCTATCATCTAACAATGTCCTTGGCCATTTAACTTTCTTTTTTTTAGCCTTGCGCTGTATCCCGCACTTAAGACACTCTGTTCTTGACTTTCCGCCGAATTCTGAAGGCATTGCACGTTGCGTGGCGGAACTCAACGCCTCGCTTTGCCTTGACACCAAAACAAAGAAATGGAAATAAAAATTTAAATAAATATTTCATTTTCTCGAGTGGGAGTCGAACCCACAACCACTCACTTTTACAGCCACATTCAGTGCCTCTGCGCCACGACTGGCTTTAACTGTCTTTACTGAAATATAAATTCAATATCTTGAAAAATAAAACTAATAATTTTGACTCAAAATACAGTATAAAAGTAGAACTATTAAGAACCATTATGATCATAATACGAACATAACTTAAAAATACAAGACAGCAAACGCCAGTACCACCAGTTAAGTCGATTGACACGTCAAATCTGAGCAAGTAATCTATGCTAAGGTCACCAGAGATCCGCTATCGAGGCCGTCCTGCCAGCTGATGACTACTTTATCTGACACTTGACCGCTCTCCAGCCGTTGCTTTGTAGAGTTGAGTTTAAATATAGATCATTTTCTAATTTTATATAATAGTTTTAAGTTGAAACAAAGTTGCTTGAGACGAGGTCGTTATATATTGAAAAAAAAATATATAATATACTTTAAATGTACACAACTTCAATGGCATCCGTTATTGAAAATAAATGGAATATAAACCAAACAATAAGTTATAAAATATATGTAAAATAAAACCATACAACCAAAAAACCAAAAAATTATTCCAAAGAACAATCTCTGGTCTCAAAAAATCATATTAAAAACTTAACGCTCCAGATATCATCTCAGATACACATCAGCCTCCGAGACTTTTTAAAAACTAAGTTGCGTTACAAGTTCTTGATATAACTTTCCTGTCTAATTTTAGCTTTTGATTTTGTAGACTACTTTATTGAGTCTTTTGGGAGCGGTCAGAGCAATGGCCGTCCGCAATTATGACGAGAGGAAATGTTACATTTTATATGTGCAAAATCTCAACGACAAACTGATATGATATATTTGGACAAAATTATTTATTTAAAACTAAGGTTGTGATTGATATCCGACTGCAGGATAGAGTCTAGTTATGGTAGTGGTGATTATTATATCTTATTATTAAATCTGGTATACGTGGGGCAGTATAAAGTTCCACATCATAAAAAGTAATTTCTTAAAAAAACGATGGAAAGCGGGGGGAGCAGGAGAGTCTTAACACTTTATTTCATATATTTACACTGCCACGGAGAAAAAGTGAGTGAAGCAACTAGCTAAACAAAATTTGTCTTAATACTGACTATATACACATATGAAAGAAAAATGTAAAATATAATTTAAAAAAGAAATTATTTTCACAGCAAAATTTATTTAAGCGCAGGTGACATCATCTACGAGCCAACCATTATCACTATCTATCAGAACTTATCACGTCAAAGACTGATAGCTTCTTTAACGATGCGATAAGGCGACAAGTGGAGACTTTCAGCGAATTATGTATAGTTGAATAACTACATTACATACCTTAGGACTTTGTAATAAAGTACACAAAATATTGTGTGAATAGAGTGATAATATTGGATTTAGTTCGGTAAATAGGCCAATGGATATTTTTTTTCATATAAATCGTTTTTTTTTTGCAATTAATTACCTAAATACAAAGTAATAGATATACGTATAAAGCACCTTAAATATAACAATATCGTAAATTATTATTATTTTAGTGATTTTCGTAACAAAACTAAGTAATCTAAAAAATGTAACTCCATTGTAACAAACAACATACATATATAATATATTAGTTTACAATATTAGATTATCGTCGAGCTACTACTGCTTTCTAATACGTTTTGCTTCACTAATGACACAGTTAGCGACACTAATTCACACTAATATAACAAATCCGAAAGCGACTGTTTGACTTCTCATCGCTATGTTAAAGATCATAAATTCCCAAGAAAAATAAACACACCCAGATTATATAGGAGTATGTCTATCATATAAGGTCATTATAAAATCATACACTCTATCTCAAGGCAACAATTGTTGAGTGGTGTAATTCAACGCCGCGTTTCTAGACTTACCAGATAGCAAGGATATGCCACGCTAAAATATCCAGAAGGTCGAACCCACCATCATCGTGATGTATTATAATTAGGTATTCGCTTTTTCATAAACTAATGTAAATTTTATAGCCAACTTAGATAAAAAGTCAAGATTGTATAAATGATACATAACAATGGAGATATTTCATATAAGAAACGTTAAGGGTCCTAAAATATGAAAGCTCCAATAACCCTGTTTGGTATTCTATAAAAAGCACCCTGTATCAATTTCCAGTAGACACAAATTACTTTTATTATCACTCACTTTTCTCGTGAGGCGAGTTTAACCTAGAATAGGTACAACTGGGTCAGTATCAGCGACGTCGTGACAATTCACTGAGGTTTTGATACTCTTTAAGGTAGCGGTATAATTTCTTGTAGTAAATAAATCATATTATATGATAGGTATAATATATAAACCTATAGAAAAATTTGGAAAATGATCAAATTTAAAAAAAAAACACCGAAATATTAAAAGATATTATAGATTATACCCGTGAACGTTTCATTTGGTCTCTCAATGTACGATACACGCTGCGTTAATAAAAAAAAACATAATGATATCATGTCGTATTTTAGCCGTAATAATAATAAAGATTCATAATTTCATAAAAAAACCATAGTCAAGCGTGTCATCAATACTTATGTTAAAGTGACAATAAAACAATATGGAGGTATTACAAAATATTTCCTTTCAGATTTAAAACAGGCAGTCGACAGAACAGTGAAATAAGTATTGTATTCGTTGTTGCAGAGCCGGATATCAAGGTCCAATTGCCACCGTTTCACTTGGCCGAAACAAAACCTCCAGTGCGATACAAATTATGATTTCTCGAGCGTAAAATTCATATAGAAAAACTTACTTATTATATCGAGATGATCGACAATGAGTCATCGATAGCTTGCTCTACTAAGTATCTTTCTCATCGTCTTTGTTGTACTTTCATTCACCAAACCTTTTGGTGCTTGAAATTTTGTATTTCTATATCAAACAGAATGTAACCAACAACCGCACTTAGAGTTATCAATTACCATTTAACTGACATTAAAAAACAAGGTGCAATAAACACATTTTTGCCGATTTAATGTTATTTAAAAGATAGTCATAAGTGCGGCTCAAGAAAACGAGTAACGGAAAGTATCGAATGTAACGCTACACCATTCATAATAGCGATACTGAAGGAAAACAAGTGTACACACTCAGTCAATGTCTGTCTATGAATATACATCGCAAAAACCTGTTTCTTGATCAAATGAACTGCGGACAAATACAAATTCTAAGAAAATATCAACCACATACTTCAAAATGAATCAGTATCCGTCAAAACTAAATCAATCCATGTTGCTGTCGATAAGCATATATGTATACGGATGAAAAGTACCAACTTTCCCAGCATATTTCAAACCTTCCGCTACAATCCTGCGGTAAGAATATAGTTTCAACAATAGGAGCAAATGCTAAAAAAGTCCTTCAACACCCAACCGACCAAGGTAAGTGACCTTTCCACGGTATTAAATCTTAGCAAAACCACTACTACACCGTCACTGTAGATCCAAGTTATTAAGTGAACCGCCGGAGCGCGACGCAACGGGACCGGCGTGTCGTGAAAAACGCAAAATTTCTCGGAGTGACCGCGAACTTTCAGCACAAAGCACTCATCCATCCACGATCACTTAATTAGTGTATCACAGCACTTGAGATTACTTTTGATGTTTTAAAGTTGGGAGGAGCGGTACGTGCGCTCCGTAACGCGGTCGAGTACGAACTAAAGCCCGCTGCGCCCGCGCCGCCTCTCACACCTGATTATCAGCCTTCGACGGGAAGGAGAAAGAAAAGTGTTCACGTGACGTAGAGATAAGCTAAAAAATCTATTTGACAATGTAAGCCATTGTTAAATTGTTAAAACTTTTTATTTTGTCGCATTAAAAACCAGCGCATAACGACGCTATTAAACCATCTATAACTTTTTTTATAGAAGTGAATACTTAAATAGATCATACAAAATTAACGAGAGCAAGGCTATCTAATCGATAATTTGATAATAAAACCTTAATATGTTTATAATAATCCATAATCCAAAATTGAACGATATGCAGTGATGAAATATTAATAGCAATAATAGGTTTAAAACAACAAATATTGACGCCATTTGCATTTGGATGGCGTCAGGTGTATCGAACGCACCTGTTCATTTAACCATAAGGGGCAATATGGTTACAGCTGCGTGAAAATACAAAGTATTGACGAATTTGCTCCAAATATTTTAAGCCTACACTAAGCCTACTATAGGTTATGTTGATGTAAATGTTTTTATATGCAAAATGTAATAAGATAGTAAAAGAAAGTAAAAAAAGAAGTGTCTTAATTTGATGTTATTTTTGTCTACTCCGCGAAATGCGAGAGCTGCTGCAAAAATAAAAAAAAGAAATAATTATTTCTTAAAAATCTACCGTAACACAACATCTCCAGGAAAGCCACAGAACTCATATTAATACAAGTTAAAATTACCATTTTCTTACGCAGGTCAACTCTACCATACCTTGAGAAATCTCATACAATTCAGACCACAAAGTCAGAACATTGTGCCTATAGAGAGCATGTAGTAATATAAAACATCTAACTCTTATTGCTATGGACGTAAGGACTATAATTTGTTGGTCAAAGTTAATTGCAGTAGTCCATTCTATTTGTATGGGCGTAAAAGTTACATTGGCTGTGGAGGTAAACTGCAGTCAACAATGGCCAGCGAATGGGTGTGTTATAGGGGGATGGGAACGGAATGTGCGCAGGTTTAGGATTGCACGGAGGTTAAACAGAATACGCTCAATTATTATGAAGGTATTTTATATGAATTTATGATTTGAATGATCAATGACAATGGTTGATGTGGTTGAGGTAATGTTAACACTAAGCACGACAGTGGTGCTCGCACCACTTCATATCTGTCTGGTAAAAAGATATCTATGATAATATCTATGTATCGTTACTGTTGGGAACGATGCGGCTTACCACAGAAAATCTAACCACTTCGGAAGATTTATTAAGAGAAAATATAGAAAATATGCTATTATATATACACACAATTATTAATAGAAATCCGTAAATTATATTATATTTTATTCATAATAAGTTATTAATTACGAGAAACACGTGCACAAAAAACCTACTAAAGCATTCATTAATGTATAGCAATAAAAAGTTAAATAATAATTAAAAAACTCATAGTAAATAGAACGAGACCAGCACATAGACACTGTATGTAGCCGCGTGACAATGGAAATACACTCGAATGACTCACTGCAAATTGCGCCGGCGCAGCCTATTACGCTTCTATTTAAGCTGTAAACTGTTAAGATTGCAAATACTAATAAGATTTTTTTCGTAACAATATATTTCGTTCGTCGAAACGTCGAAACTACCTTTAATACATCCAGGCCGGTCGTGGCGCAGGGGCACAAACTGTGACTATAAACGCGATTGTTTGTGGGTTCGATTCCCACTTATGGAAAAGTTATGGAATAGTTATATATATTAAAGTTTATATTTCCATTTTGCTCTCATGTCGAGGCAAAGAGGCGTTGAATTCCGCCACCCAACGCGTAATGCTTCTAGAATACAGCGTAAATTGAGGAACGGAGTGTCTTAACACTAGGTTCCCTCTGCCTAACCTGATGTGTGTGTGCGGATACAGCATGAACGTTTTTAAAAGAAAATATAATCTAAATGCAATTAAATCACGTATCTCTCTGACCTTTGCCGAGATTGCTAAACAAATTTACTATGCATCTAATGGTGGAGGCGTTATTACTGCACCTAACTTACTTATGAATTACGATAAGTAATGCCCTGGAGCTATTAAATACCTTCAAAGTGTAGTTGAAAATTTATTTTAACATATATTATGATAATGGTGCTGACTGTTAAATTATTTTTATGTTTATACACAAATTAACTGTCGTATAATATAGAATTATATGTTCCATTTCTATACAAAAGTTTATTTATATAAAATATATATAAATAAACTTTTGTATTTTGTATTGTATTTACCGTGTCGTCTGTCTGATGAGACAAAGTACAATATTTGATTCAGCCACTCAACCAGCAATGTATCAAAGACGGAGATTGCATAGTGGCTGAATCGACCACATTTTCTGTCATCGTATCAGAAAATCGAACCCACAACCAACATGTGCAATATATGACACTAACCCACCGCGCGTGGATTATATTGTATAAAACATCACTCTTAGTTTTCTGTTTTAAAACTAAGTAACACAAGACAATGTATATATTCATAATATTACACAAGAGACGCTAATTACATGTTTAAAGCTACTTGAGAGTGACTAAAATAATGTCTTTGACTTTTATTACAGACATCAGTAAGAAATGCGTAAGTGGATGCCATATGTTTAAATATTAAATATTTTAATTTTATGCCTCTGGTAAAGAGGCAAATCGCGGTATTGAGTTCCGCCACACAACACGCAATGCTTTATTATTCTTCATTTAATCTATTCATCATTTTACTAATACTATATTATAAACAAAAATATTTACTGCTAATTAATATGTAACGAAAACACTGTTCATGAATAGTATCCTAACTGCGCCATCCAATAATGTTAAATTAATTATATTTAAATTAATTTACATTAAAACACTACACGGAGTCCACTGCAGTAAAACAGCGTCTGATTAGATGCTACAGTTGTAAGTTATTATTTTGGATTTCCACATTTTAGCAGCACTAAATGGGGCTTTAAGCTACGCCACCTAACACACAACGTCTCGAAAACAACTAGATTGTAGGCTCGCGTAAAGGCAAATTTGGATTTTCTTCCATTATACTGTAAATAAACATTATACACGTTACTTATATAAGAGCTTATATCTAAGTTAACTAGCACTAAAACCGACAATGGGAATGCCCATTAAGTGATCACTGACCTAGATGCATACTTAATAAGCGATCATCGGCGCTCCTAGGGAAGTAAGAACACAGTACGTCAACACAAAGGCAAACTACTTTGAAGCTCCAAGTAAAAAGTTAATTCTGCTAAGATATTGATATTTAGTAAATATGGTCTAAATAACAACAGGTATATGATTTGATGCATGTATAAGTAATAATAAACGTAGGACGCAGACTAATTAAATGATAAATTGAATTATTTTAAGCCTCGTTCTTCTTTTTTAAATTATAAAACATTTTGAATAAGGTTTTCTCCCTAAAAAAAATCTTGCAGCCCAAAAAAATCGAATAAAACCTCAAATAATTCTTAACAATTTAAACAGGTTCGAATACCTTGACGTTTCAAGTAGAAACTGGGTCACATTTTGCTCAATCATCATTGCATTGCACGGCGAAGATTTTTTGCGAGTGGTCAACTTTGGGCCACTGTGGTACTTGCAAATCTAGTTCTCGCTTCCTTATGCGACAGCTCGCGGGGGTCAATGGCTGTGTACGTGGTGATTTATGATGCATTGTGTTCTTACGAAATATGTTATATACAGCGAGCGCGTTTCTTGTAAGATCTCTCGGTGGATAATATGTACTTGGAACGTACGAGATAGCAATATTATTTTTGGTATAGGGAAAATATTGAATTTCTCCGATATATGAACCTTGTGGCAGTTGTAACATATCTGTTGAACACCGCACAGTGCGATAGTACTTATATTTATTATTCATGTACGTACGTTCAACTTCCTTAAGAGAAAGTGAGTGGAAAATATAAAAAGTTTATTTGGTATTTAATGTATTATAAATATTGTTTCATTAACACAAAATCAAGCTTCTATACTTCAAATGATAGTTTAGATTCTGTACGTATCCAAACTAATTTACGAATGCCACTAGCGCCATCTAGTAAACAATGGAGGAAATATAAAAAATATATATAAATAACCAAAAACAAAATGTATATTTCTACATAAACTAATATAAATGTAATTTAAACATAAGCTAATATAAAAATAAGTTAATATTTGAGACAAAGTCTACCTAGTACGGTAGCCGGTGTGAACCGCATCTTGAGTCATCTATTCGCCACTAGGTGGCGCGAGGTGACTTACAAATCTTAATCCATTAGTTCCCAACCAATGGTCCGCGAACGATTTTAATTTTATGACTGGGGATGGTGAGGGGAAGTTTCTGTTTGATTATCACAGTTAATTTTTATTATACCTACATGCATAGTGGTCCCTGCTACCAAGAATGATATAAAAGTGGTCCTTGGTCGAGAAAATGTTGGGAACTCCTGTCTTAGCCGGACAATTCGCATTACAATGCAAATGAGAACTTTTCATCATATTTGGTGTAATTATGTATGCATTGCACATAAATGGAAATAAACAATATCTACATAACAGAAATGCGATTGCATGGGAAAACAATTAACAATAAATGTTATAAACAAAAGACTAGTGTATGAAATTTATATTTATTAACGTATCTTCACTTAATAATTACTATTCATTATAATAAATAAAATGATTGAATATGTCATATTTATACTTTATTAAATATTTTTTTAATGACTAATATTATTTAAATCTTTAAGCGCGGCAACTGTGCGACGAGCTATGTTCATATTTATAGAGGAACAATATAAATGTCATATATGTAAATAAGGCAAATAATGTCGAATGTACTTAAAACAGTCGTAAAACAGACTTTAATAGCGAGCTAACAATAATGACATTGAAACGTCTTCTACGAATTAACAAAAAAGTTAAATTTAATTAAAATATATAGTAAAATAAATAACTTTTCTTTAGATTAATAAACTAAATTATAATACTATAGTTTATAATTCCATTCCATTTATAAATTCTTTTCCATTCCAATTTATATTTGTATATAAGATCTCGTCTTTCTGTATATAATTATAATGTTTTTCAAAATAAGCAACAAAATAAGACTTAAAAAAAATATTATAAATAATCCAAATCCAACAATCAAAGTAACAAAATAAAACAAAAAAATACACAGTTTATTTTAAAATTGACCACGACTTTCTAAATCTATTGTGTTTTGAGCAAAATAAAAACTCGTTTGCGGTAAATTGACTCAGCGGACGCAATTGACAGCTATTTACATTTAATACTAGTTTTATTACGAACTTTCCCTCCCATATATTCCGGTCATACAAGTTTAGTATACAAAATATCTATATAATATATATAATTAATAAAATTTGAATAATGTTATCGAGTCGTTCTCGATTTCCTTTCATAGTACTACATATTTGACCAGCTACTACTTACTACAGCTACAACAATATTTAGTACACAATAATATTTTTTAAAAATCGCAGGTAATGCAATATAAGTATGTAATAAGTCTTTTCGCATATACAGAGTGTTTTTGTCAGCACCACTTTAAATGAAACCACAGTTTTAACTTCTCTTCAAAAGCCTTATACAATAATTTTGTTTATTTTTTCCCCCAATAATGAAAAAGTTATTTTTTCAAATAAATTCACTAATAAAATTATTCTTGTAAAATAAAACGCCATTTGTCAAGAACGACGCACACAGACATAAACCTATCAAAGGGAAA
>DWAN01001926.1:0-16362 GCA_018230445.1 Heliconius hewitsoni
CGGTGTGTCGCTTTTTTTGCTCGAACTTGGCGGACACACTGCCGTGTGTCTAGATAATAAATAGAAAAACAAATTAAATAAAAAAAATTTTTTTGTTCGCAAATTATTAATATAAATTAATAATACAAACTAATCAAGCCATTTTGTCTAAATCCACTGAAAAAAAACCTATCAAGCAGACGAAGCCGCGCGTGGGCCGCTAGTCATAACTAAACTAAAATCGACAAAACAAGGCTATAGTCTATAGTATATATATGTTATAAGGCTATAGTATATATATGTTAATTAACATTCAGTTAATTTAACTAGAAAACATACTAATTATTACTGCCATTGACAGAATACCAGTATAGAAATACCATGACATACAAAACGCGATTAGCAATGGTTCTTTATACATACATATATGTATGTAGAGGCCTTTGTTTCGCTATACTGCCGAAACGAATAATGAATTCGACTATTCGCTAATCACGATCAAATGACAAAAGGCACAGGTTACGCACAAATAGATATATTCGATGATAAGCGCCGAATGGCTTTGTGTAATAGATTTATGAAAGAGGTTAAACATTTTATTGCTTGGTCCTTCGAGCCGGATTCGATAAAATTGACTAAGTTGTCTTATCTGTCAATTGTTTTTTGTTAGATGTATGTTTTTATGACTGTGTACGTGTTTGTTATGATAAATTTATAGTTATTTAACAAGTACTTTAGGATTTATCTTCGTAAATTATGTACCGATAAAATGAAAATTAAAGTGGCAAATTTGGCACAATCTCAATTAAAAAGAGAAATATAAATTTAAATTTATTTTAGGTGCAACATGATACGTCGAATTTGTTAACTAAATCTACAAACATTTCTAAAAAACAAAAGAACGAAAAATTTGGTCAAAGTTTCAAAAAAATATAAAAACCCGAAATAAAATTTTGAAATGGAAAAAGAAAAAGTCTACCAAGACTTTCAAGACAAAAATCAATACTTTATATATTGGATTGAACATTTATCTGAAAACGACATGAAAAACCGTTTCTGCCCATCACACTAATATTATCATGTCGTCCCATTCAGCCTGTGTTCGATAATGGACGCGAATAAAGCAATCAGTAATCACGTCGGCACGAATGTGACAACGACAGCCTTTGTGAAGTACGCTTTAGTATCGAGAGAGATATTTGTGAGTAATATGATTAGAAAATTTTGTTACACTTCAAACGTATGTATTATTTTGTCCACACTTCCCGCACATTTCAGGGTAAGCAAAGGGAACTTGAGAACCTAGTGTTAAGACACTCTGTTCACATTAAGATATTTTCGTTCCCCACCCTTATTACATTACGTATTGAGTCGGAAAGGAGTCGGAAGGCGGAACTCAACGAGCGAGGAAATATTGAAAATAATAATTAATTTCGTAAACTAAAATTTTATGTCTATTTTAGAAACATCACGTAAATGGCGGAACCCAACGCCGCCCTTTCAAAACACAAATCACCATCCACCATCTCATCTAAAGATAACGAACTAAATCCTTTTGAAATGTTTAAGTACGTCGATATCTCCTTGTATTCAAATATTCAATTTACAAAGTAGGGCGCAACACAATTAAGTGGCACGGCGCGCACAAACACCGTTGTAATCTGTTTTTGGATGATCGTTGTATTGAATGGAATCTATTTAAGGTCGTTAGTTCTTGTAGCGTTTTGAATGGAAACTCTAAATTAAAAGAAGCCAGACCTAACTGAAGGCAGAAGCGTACAACTGTAAACGGAATAGGGTTATAGGTTCGACTTCCACTCGACCCCAAAAATATTAAATACTTCCTGTATTTAATATTTTAATTTCCTCGCTCTGGTAACGCTCCTCAACCGCCACTCAACACACAATGTCTATAGAATTCAGCGGAAAGTGGGCAATGGAAGTATCTTAATAGAAACAGATTGTCTAACTGTCCTGTTATGGGTGAGATACAGTGTGAAGCAAAAATTAAAAATATTTTTTGAAAAACAGTTGTAAGTTTGATAGTATGTGCGTTTGTTGTAGGTTCACTTCCCTTTCTTAAGAAAAATAGCTTTCTTTCTTAATACAAAAGGATATACACATTCAAATTCAATATGTTCTTTATTCAAATAGACTTTTGTAAGTACCTTTGAATCGAAGGAATATAATGCTACTACCGCCGCCGGCCCAGAAGGCAGTATTGCTGAGAAGAGGCTTCTTACTTAGCAAATATGTATAACATATTAAAGGCTACGTCTGTTACATATAAATAAATATTCAGTCTTAATTAACAATAACTGGCCAAGTACGAATCGGACTCGTCCGCTGAAGGTTCCGTACCAATTTTTAAATTGTAGTTCACCAACTTGGAAGAGTTGATAGACTTACGTTGAGAGATAAAAATTAAGGTTTTGAGAGAATGCTTTAGAAAACGAGTACATGCCGTACACACTTATTTTATATGAAGTCTCTATTTTTGCCAAGTACCATAATTGTGGTTTTACGGGACATTCGGAAATTTCATAGAAAATACTCCAAAAACATGGATAAAAGCTCATGTATTATGCTTGCATTGACTTACAAGCTTGAATTTTTCTGTGCTCAAAGGGACCAAAAAGATTTTTGAAAACAAATAGTTAATTATAATTTCAACTCGATACCTCCACGCAATCTCAACATAAATGGTTTTGAGAGACAGTCAGACGTACAACAAAGTATTCTTAAAAGGATTTTATTTTTTTCATTGCGAGTTACGGAATCCTAAAAATCTATTAAAAAAATTGTCCACAACCAAAAACTGCCTCTACATAAACCAAACACTTTTTTCGTCCATATTACCAAAGAATTACGAGATTATAATTGCCTTTGGGGAAAAATTAGATTTCCTCGCGGATAGATTATTTCGCTTGTATTTGTGTACCAGGAGAACAGTGAATTAGCTTTCTTTGTTGTTTTAAGTTCGACGGTAATTCCCCTTCATTTCAATTCACGCTTCGACTTTTACCATAATCATTTTTGTGATAACTACGAAAGATTTTTTCCAACTGAATTTATTAGATTGTCTAACGTCAATTTGGCTCAGTTGGGGAATATTCATTTAGGTAATACTTGAGAATATTTAATTTAAAATATTTAGAGTAGATAGAGTAGCAAAATTAAAATATATAGAGAGAGATTGGGTCTAGCGATCATAGCAGTGGTGTTAGGATCGACTTGCATTTGAAAGAATTATTTTAATTTTATATCTCTGGTCAGACAATACGCGGCATTAAGATACGCAGTGCTTATAATTCGGGCAGAAGAATGGAGTTTCTCGATACTAGATTCTTTCTTTACATTATAAGCGGGATAGTTTTGGTAGTTTGATATTGGGATTACATTATCGAAGTTGCTTCTAATACAGATGCAAAAAGATAACCCTAGATAATGAAATACTCATGGAAAAAAAAAATATTTAACCTTCTGTATTCCGTGTGAGAGATACACTCAATCATTTAATTTGGCCGATACATAACAAAAATACAAAAACAATGATCATCATCATCATCATCATAAACCGAAAAATAGGCCGTAATTCGTGGCGTAGCGGCAAACAACCTGATAGTAAAACCGAAGGACGTGGGTTCGGTTTCAACTCAGGAGTTCGAGGTGTCTTAAGTCTCTATGTTTTACCTTTACCTTTTTCCACACATAACGTTTCAACTTTCCTGATACATTGAAACCATATATCTATATACAAACCAGTTCATGCAAAATCCAAACACAACCAACCCATATTACCAAAAACACCTTAACATAATATAAAATTCTTCAGTTCCAACTCACTTCCCCGTTTCCACTTGACGAAATACAAGAAAGACGTATGTATAGACGTTACATTAAATTGTATGGGTGATAAAGTCGAAATGAAAAGAAAATACCAATATGAGGGTACAATGCGAGGGGGAAGCGGATTATTGCTTTCTATTCTCCGAAGAGTAATCTTTACCTAACTTTGTAATACGCAAGAATATTACTGCAACCAATTGTGGGTACCTGTATTTTTATATTGAACGTATAATTTTGAAAGGCGTATCATAAAAAAAAATATGATTGATTCGTTGATTCCGCTGTAGTGTATACGCTGTATAAATCATTCCATTCGGTAAGAATCGAAACTGCAATGATCACAGTCTCTACGGTAGCCTTTCAAAATATTAAAATAAATATTTATTTAGCTACACGCACACAGCACGGTAGGCAAAGGGAACCTGAGAACCTAGTGTTGAGACACTCTGTTCCCATAACGACACTTTTGTTCACCAATATCGCGTTCCGTTCCGTTATCAATGCCGCGTTTTGTCTCGTTACCAGAGCGAAGAAAATAAAATTATTAAATATTCCATTTCCTCGAGTGTCACGTATGTTTGCCTGCCATATTATATACAGTAGCACGCGTGTGATCCTGCGCCATGAAAGTCCTCGTATATTTCTTTAATAGCACGGAAATTTACGTAAAGAGGTTTTATTTAAAGAGGTTTAGGAGGAGGAAAGAGCGAGGTAACCAGAAAGAACAGAGCGTCTAAGCATCAGAGCTCTTTCACCTCGTCCACTATCATGATACATGTCCTCCGGGGTGTCGTCAGGATTTTTACACGACCCTTCTCCAGTATTATCGACACTGTGGTCTCGAAGGTCAATCAAGGCCCCATAGTCTCACAACTGAGCAAATGAAACATTTTCTTAACAATCCACAGATAATATAATTAAAATTAAAACAAGGCGTATATTTTGTTATTCTATTCACTATTTCTTTTGTCAAAGATAGAGATCTATCTTTGATCGACATTGGGTTTAGCAATCAGTCACAACCAATTTCAACCAATCGATAAGCTTCAGCAACCATACCTTTAACAAAAATAAAACCAAAGCAACCCCTTTGCCATCAAATAAAGAAATTTCGCTGAAACACACGAATTTCGTTATAGATTATTTCAAAAAATGAACGTAAAAACCTTTCATAAATATATTAGGGGTCTGTCCGTCAGTCGCCTGTCAGCGTTTGATATTATTTATCCGCGTAGAAAATTGGGGCAACATAAGAATAACAAAAATTACAGCAGGAATTTTTCTGGTGTATATATTATTTTTTTATATTCCGACTCTTTTCCAAATTTTCTTTGCCAGGTGGAGATACGATTTTTTACCTTCATTATTAGAAAAGATTATTATTATTATTATTTCAGATTCATAGCCGTCATGGCGCAGGGGCACAAACGTGTGATACATTCGCGCTGTATGCCATACATAGGGGGGAAGAGAGGAGAGAGGGAACCTGGGAATCTAATATTAACACACTCTGTTTCTTACTAAGACACTTCAAGGCGCATTGCCTTGCTACTTAGCAAGGAAATGAAAATATTAAATATTTCGTTCTCCTAAGTAAAGATCGAACCCCCAACTGTTGAATTCGCATTCCGACGAAGGGCCACTGCGTCCCTACAGTATCATAATCTAAAATACCCCGTTTTAATGTACTTACACTTTCGCACTATTTAAAACCGATTCTAAGAAAAAAATATAGTTTCAACTAAAACCCACGAGATAATGTATTTCAACGAAATGAAATATAGTTATAAATTCCTTTAATTAGTGGATAAAATATATTGCAATAAGCTCATAGTGACATAGTTGAACATATTCTATGTTAAATGATTGTGGGTTCAATTCCTAAGTTGGCGAATGCATAACACGCTATTATTTGGTCGACTCGTAACTATGTAAGTGGGTAAAAACATCAAAGTAATTGAATTTGAACCATTCGTAATATTTGTATCGATTATGATTAAACTTGGCAGTTACAGGAAACTTATGATTTCATCGAGATAGTCTGATGATATGATAATATTTTCATTTTCCCGCTCTGGTAACGAGACAAATCGCGGCGTTGACCTCATTCGCTCTACACTGTCCGGCACTGCAAGAGTTTTCCTGTAGAAAAACAACAGACTCTGCGCCATGGCGGCTTCAACTCTATGTCAGTTATTTTTAACATTATTTATTTATTGTACATAATAGGTAAATTGGTCGAGGCTCAACACGCAATGCCTCCAGAACTCGGCGGAAAATGGGAAACGGTGTGTCTACCCTCTGCCTACCCTGCCGTGTGCGGGATACAGCGTGAAGGTGATTTATATGTATAATGATAATATAGGTATGTACGTTTATACTACACTATAAAGATGTTTATGTATTAAAATTTTAACTCGACTCAGTAGTTTGTCGTTTTATAGCACTCGTAACTAAAATATATATCAAATAGAATATTTATAGTAAGTCTTCCCAATAAAATATACAGTATAAAAGTGTGCAGTTACATAGTTTTACCTTTTATTACAATTATTTTAGAGAATATTATCTCATACCTAAAAAACACTTATTTAGAAAACGTGTAAAAAATTGAACGTAGCGTTGACTCGAACCTGCGCCTACTGGAAACCGACCGCGAGTCGCGGGTTTGAGTACCGGTAAAATTTTTACACATTTTCTAAAGAAGTATTTTTCTGTCCTAAGTGTGGAAGAACACTTTAAAGATGTTAAAAATATCTCATACTTATTCCCATATTATAGTTTTTCTAATTAACTTCAGTTTAAAGGTATGATGGCTACGATTCATATTTATTAATGGGAATTTCTATCTCTATTATTATTATAAAATTTTTAAAGAAATATTGAAGCCGACGTGGTGCAGAGGCGCGAAGGTTATGGGTTCAATAACAACTTAGGAGAAATAAAATAAAGTAATTATAACTATGTATGAATAAGTAATTATTACTTATTCATACATAATTATAATTTAAATTTAACTACAATTAGTCGAATATGTGACCAAAGGTCGTGAGTTCAGTTCCTGCTCGTAAATACACCTGTCCTGATACATGTCTTGTTGTAATTTCTACATGGCAAGGTAGGCAGAAGCAACTTAGTCAAGAAACTTCGCTTTCCAAGATTTTATGACAATGACGCGATCATGACGCAGCGGCACAGCGTCTGACTCTAAGCGATTGTGAGTTCGACATCCACTCTGGGATATACATTAATTTCATTTTCACGCTCTGTTAAGAAGATAAAGCGCGACGGCTAGTTTCGCTATCCAAAACATTACGTGTATTTAGATATTTTTTGTGGAGGGGGCTATACTTCAGCTTTGCACAAATATGTTGTACGTATTTGTGATACCTGTGGTTCTTTTCATTCATTTCCATATGGTTCATTTAAATTTTCGGGGCAAATTTTGTATTAGTAAAGTTTCTAAGGATGACACCAGATTATTCTGGTGTGAGCACCAAACTATTCTGGAGTGGGCACGGGCCACCCGACCTCTCCTCTTCCTACATATATGACTCTGTCTTGAAAATTGAATGTAGAATTCTTTAACACTTTGTACTACCCTGTTATATGCTATTCTATTTAATTTACAGAGCAATTGGACACGATTTAAATTGGTTCGATTCCTATTCGAACTCGAAAATAATATTTTTTAAATTATTTTCATTTCCCCGCTTTCGTACACAAAGCGCGGTGCTGAGTTTCACCGCTCAATACGTAAAATCTCAAAACTAGGTAGCGAACTGATTAGTCAACAATAGGTTCCCTTTACATAACCTGCTACGCCGCAAAAGCATTTTTGCGTGAAGCATTTTTAAATCACACTGTACATAAACTAAATAACTGATATAGTTAGCATTAAAACCTGCAACTTATACAAAACATATTAGCCACAAAACCGTATATACTTATATATGTATACAAAATTTAACAAAAATATTATTTACACCTCCCACTTTCCATGGAACAAGTAGCTTTTTTTTACCTGCTTTCTAACCATTCTTGGAAACATTTAATCCTCTACAATTACAAAACTACATCTAACTCTTATTAGTTTACAATAAAGTCTAAAATCCTATAAAATATACGATTTGACGTGTAAAAATGTCTTAGTACTTTCAATGTATTGGGGGAGGCATCAAGATTTAAGATCGATGCTCCGAGTATAACACCCTTACATTTTATGTTTCATTTTAATTTAAAATTATAATATTTTACGTTAGGGCGTCGAGTCTAATTGAATAAATCGTTAAAAACATAGCTACTTCATTTAAAAAAAAAAAAATGAAATAATTTAAACTTTGATCTAGAAACTCGTCTTGGATCAAAGGTCAAATATTATTTTTTCTAAATAATTATCAAAAAAGAGGACCTTAGATAGTAATACCTTATAATTAAATAAATACAGACTTTTTAACAATGGGAGGGAGGGGGTACCTAATGTTAAAACAATGACGTCGACGTCTTGAAAATGGGCGATAGTTTTATTTGGTTTGAGTTTCTATTTTCAAATTTTTATATGTCTACGGGCGTTCAGTTCCGCCACTTAATAAAGCTTAACAAAGCAAATACAAAATAGACGTATTCCAAACATAGTTCACGAAGCCGATGTAAAATAACGAAACATATAAGTATGATTGAATAAAAGTAAATTAAAAAATCCTTCCTAATAACATTCAATATACAATTTAAAATAAAGATAAGATAAGATAATATAAGATAATCCTATAGTAGAAAACAAAATTTGAATATCTATTATAATGCGGCGAAATTCTACGACGTAGCACGTCTACGGTCGCGATCAAAAGAAGTCCTGTGGGCGGTGAAAAAAGAAGACCTTTTAAACAAAGCTATTTTTGTATATACATTCGGTATTTGGATCACTCAATAACCTCTTGAGACTTAAAATGTATAAAGTGTGTTATACACTGTTGAAAAACTAAAAATTCACACATTTTTTATAAAATATATGTTTTTTTTTAGTTTCATTTATCGCTGTTTCGTATATAGGCCTTGTATTAAGCTAAACTCCTATTAACATAAGATACTTTGGGCTTTGAACAGCGTAACTCAACACTGTGGCTGTGTGTTGTCTTGCTATCAGACCGAGAATTAATTCACGCCCCACAAAATAGGAATCGGACCCAAAACCGCTGTTTTGACGCCGGTGTGCCGCTACGTTACGACGACCGCGACACGTTTAAAGTTATATTTAAACGTAGATCTTTTGAGATAAAAAGTATACATTGTTTTCGTATTTTCGTCTAGTGTTAAGACATTACATTTTGCATCATTCCACCGGCCAGATTTCGAGACATTGCGTGTTATGTTACGAGGCGAAACTCAACGCCGAGCTTAATCATATTACCAGACCAATAAATCAAAAATAAATAAAAAAATAATATTTAGTTCAGATTCATGCTATATCCCGCACAGAGTAGGGTAGGCAGGAAACCTAGCGTTAAGACACTCCGTTCCCCAGTTTCTACAATTTTTGTTACAACTTCAATGGAATTTTTATATCAATCTAGTTAGAATCTGGTTAGGAATAATGATCATTTTTATTTTTTATTTTATTTTATTTAACGTTTTACCTAGTAATAGTGCCATGATGAAACTTGGCAGTTATATGTATAAAGCTTAGGTTATGATACAATAATGTGGTCTGATACAATGATGATGGAACCAGAAACTCCCAATAGTGTTTGTCTTCAGAAAAACTCAAAGCAAAGTAAATGTATATATATAATATATGTATTTGAGCTTTAAACGAAGAAGTCATAAAATTGTATATTTCTTTTAACGCTGTAGACACTTTCTTTTCCCACTTTCCACCAAATTCTCGATGCATTGAATGCTGAGTGTCGGAACTCAACGCCGCGTATTGTCTCACCGCGTTTTGCTTTTTGGCAGAGCGAAGATTGAAAATACTAATGATTTCATTCCCTCAAATGAGAATTAAGCCAACAATTCACGCTTGTACCTCTGTGGCACGAAGATCCCAAATTGAATTACTCGAAATTTTTATATGACACCTAATATAACAGAAAAAAGCATCTTCACGTCTATTCCTTAGAGAAACGGAACATACTCTGATCCCTTATATACCGTTCAGATTTCCACTATTTGCCTTCCCTGCTATATAAGAGAAATAGCGTGAAGCTGAAAGAAAAATATTCCATCAACTAATCGAACCTAAAACCATTACACAAGAACAGTACATAAATACAGTAGGTACTTGCACATCATCAAGGTGGCAGGAAGTCTCGTAAATCAACGGAAAGGAAGAAATGTAAATGCTACTTTTTCCAATAATTCGCCCTCGCATCAATCAATTAAACTCCCCCATTCTTTGACTAAAAAGATATATTACGTTGAATTTTTTTACTTTTTGTTTTACCTACCTTTGCTGTTTGGTTGTTTCCTTTTAATTTTTTTTAGCTTCACGCAAGTCGTGCACATAACATGGTTAGCAGAGGGAACCTGCGAACCTAGCATTAAAACACTCCGTTTCCATTAAGACGGTCTAGCTTCTAATTTCCGCTGAATTCATAAACAGAAAGTAGAGAACAGAGTGTGTTAACACTAAATCCCTTCTGCCTACCCTGCTAAGTGGAAAAAAGCGAAAAGCTATTTTTCATAAAACTCACAAAATAAAGTCCCAATATTTTTCTATATACATAAAAACATAATACAAAAAAAAAACATACATAATCGAAATGATCATTAAATCATACAAAATGCTCATTCCATACGGACTGAGCTCACTAAAAATTAGTTCCAATTATCCCATAGAAACCAACGGCCCTGGAAAACATTAAAAGCTTTTAATTATTCTGAAAGCAGCCAACGGAAAACTCCTCACGTTGTTACATTGTTTACAATTTAAAGTATAAAATACACTGTTTCAGCTTCATTTAGAGACGGGGCATTGTTACATCGACAATGTTACCTTACTTTGTTTAATGCTGGATCTGTAGAATAATGTATTTGTTTTGATGTAGTTTTTAAATGTACTGAGGATTTTATTAAAT
The DNA here is from genome assembly GCA_018230445.1 of Heliconius hewitsoni. Lineage (NCBI taxonomy): Eukaryota > Metazoa > Arthropoda > Insecta > Lepidoptera > Nymphalidae > Heliconius > Heliconius hewitsoni. The sequence continues at coordinate 10,902 of DWAN01001926.1, forward strand.
TTATATTTATGGAATGAAAAAAAACTAAAGCACAGCACGGTATCTCGTTTTGTTTAGGTGTTTGTGCGGAAAGTGGACAACGGGATGTCTTAACGCTAGTTGCCCTATGCGTACAATGATGTGATAAAAAGTTTTTTTTTTTTAATAAAAATACTTATTGGAAATTTCAAATAATATTTATATGCTTTATGTTTTCTGTCAGCATCAGACTCAACGAGGAAAAGAAGGAGTTTCTATAATGAAACGAATATAGCTCTAAGTAAGTATGTAAATAGGTACACGTGCTTATCTAAATAAACCTTAGTTACTTCGAATGAAATTCTAATATCCAACCACCGCGTTAAACCACACATCTCAACTACACCACAACCACCATCGAAAATACAAAATATTTACTAAAATAAAGTAAACACTATACTCTAAGCACGGTTACGTCAAAACACAGCCGCAAACCAGAAACTAATTTAAAATGTGTATGAAGCAATCTCAAGTTGCCAACTCCGTTCTCCACATCAAAATCATTCTCACCGACCGGTAAAAAGGTGTCGGTAAATCCTCGATACAAAGCCCAAGTTAGCGGAAAGGGAAGGCATTTTGGTGGTGTCGTCATATTTACTGGACCTCTATAGACGTACTGTATTGAAATAATTAATATCTTAAACATTTTTTTTTTATTTTATGCGGTATGTTAAATATTTCAAAAAAAAGTGACATAATTTGTTTTACTGTAAATCGAATAGTTCTGGGTTCGATTCCCACTTCTAAGTGGATTCCCACTTCTAAGTGGATCTATTTCTCTAGAAATGAATTATTTTTATTTCCTTGCTTTAGTAACAAGACATAGGGCAACCTTGAGTTTAACTACACAGTACTCGAATGTCCCGAAAATTTTGCGGTGCATGGAACGCAGTGTCTTAAAACTAGGTTCGCTTTACCCTATTATAAAAAGGCGCGTGAAGCGGATTTTGTTCGTCAGTAAACAAATATTGTACAAGTCCTACTTAACTATCCTTGTATATGAACCGCTCAATATTCTGTTATAAGAATAAAATTTCAAAACCATTTAAATCGAAAATGCACACGATAAGATAATCCAAAAATACAAAAGACCATTAAATGTTAGTCAAAAGTTGTATGTGGGATGTCTGGAGCATAAGGTGCAACGCCTGCAACCTTTTATGTTGGAAACTCTTAAAATTTATATGAAGATTGCTTCGAGAGTAATAACTGAATTTTGTTACACTATGTTTTTTTTTATTTTACAACAAAAATTGCGGAGTTTTGTAGAGCATATTTATATTTTTTTATATAAAAGTAAAATTATCTACATAATACAAATAAATAGAACTACTAGTTTGACCCGCAATTTTGCTTGCGTGGACTTTAAGATGTAAAGTGCGAAAATATTGTTTTTCCATTTCCTTAGGAATTTCTAGAAAATATATCTAGTATTACTTTTACTGCCTAATCTTCTTAGCTTACATGCAAAAATACATTTACTTACTAAATTCAGCAGCTTCAACTTTAACCACACATTAATAAAAGACTACAAATACATTGATCATAATCATAAGCCCAAATTTTAGTATTTGCAAATCATTCAAGCAAACTTTAATATGCATATATTATAACTAAAAATATAATCTTCCCATCTCTTCAAATGAAATAATCAAATATATTTTTTATGACACGTGAATATACACGAAACTATACTTAACCTTAATTTGTTAGTGGATAAGAAAGTGCCTCAACAGATTTAAAATCAAAGTTAAAAAATAAATATCTTCAAAATCAAAAATTTCTCTTACTTAACAAAACCTCTAACATAATACAATAAGTCCTTACATAATAAATGACAATAGTATTTAGACCACAAAGGCCCAGTTTGTGTGTGAGCACCCTCCAGGATTGACTGTAACCAGAAGGCCGATGATAATGGAATTTCAATCAGGCGCGAAGCTATTGACGTTAAGACGTACACTAGCCGTTGCTACAGCTTTCCCCGTCAGTGGGGAGAAACGACATCTGTTAAAATAAAAAAGTAATTCTTTTTTTTAATTGTCATATGATAAAAGTATTATTAAAATCGAACTAGTAACTCAGTAAAAAGCAATTCGAATTTAGTGTGTGCGTCAAATTAAGAAATTTATTCGTGTTTCTCGTCGGTTGAAAAAAAAACTGCACTTATTGATATTAATTAGTTTAAAAAATAATATTATCAATGGTAATTAGTTTTGAAAAAATCTCTTTCGACATATTCAAGTGTTATGTGAGTAAATCTAACAACGCGCCTATCCATTAATATACTCCCTGTTTAACAGAAACGAATAATGTAAAGAAAATTGTTTTGAATATGTAAGAAACAAAATTAACTACATGAGTTCTTATGCGGGAAAAAGCGTGAAACATGATTTACATATTATTAACTTTAAATTCAAATGGCAAAATTCTATTGTAGACCTACACTATACTAGTAAGTCGATAAAGCCTTACCGAATGTAAGGAGACCCCGAAATAAATGAGGGCTTTAGCTCAAGTACCGTGTGAAATTGAGTTTTTTTTATGTTGTTGATGGTATATTATTTGGTGAAATAAGATTTAGGATTTGTTAGACATCTCACTTGTAGACGATGACCGCGGTAGCGTGGAAATGTGTGATTGGAATTCATAATGGAAAGGATAATGGAGGTTTCTATTTCTATTCAAAGGAATGGAGTAAGAGGAACGGCATTGAGTTCCATCACTCAACACACAATACCTTGAGAATCCGGAAAATTGGGAGCAGAAATGTCGTAATGGTTACGAAGTGTCTTATGTTTTTATGTTCTCAGGTTCCATTTGCCTACCCTGCTATTTGCGAAATACAACGTGAAGTTAAAAAATAGAATACAATTTCCATACGTTACATGTAGTTTAAATAATTATTTATGGGGTTTAACTGTGGGCCGATACTTAAGTTATTGTCGGATGATGTGATAAAATATTATAGTGTAATGTGAAAAGAGAAATTAAATAAGTTTTTTTTTAATTGTAAAACAAATGACGTATCCAAATTAACTGTTTTAATTCCCTTAACTGATTTCTAGTTCTGCTTTATTATTATTAACCAACATAGCAATTTGAAACGGCAGAAAAACTAAAACGCATATATGAGGAATTTGCGTAGTGCAGAGGAATAGGTCATCAAAATTTTTAAAAGGGACTATGATTGTCAACCAGCCCAATAGCAAACTGGGTCTCCATATAGATTTTTGTTGTAAATTAAAATCATCCTCATAGATTTGATTTTCCGTTTACAAGTATGTAGTTGAACTAGTGTCCAGTTTAATCCTCAGCACAGTTAGAACAAACGGAGTAATATACAATTAACTTAACTATATTTAATCTTTCCAAATAAATCGTAGTCGTAGCAGGCAAAACCCAACACTATACATACATCCAAAATGACGTACCTACATAAAAATTTCAAACCTCAACTACAGCACCACAAAACATAAAACACCTTTCACACATCCCCCCCAACTAAGAACTCGTAACATCCCATACAACACCTACTCAACAGTAATGTCAGTCTGAATATTCCATTAGCGACAAAGAGGATAAATCTTTCCACGAGTGGAAATTAGGTGAACACTCGAGGTGATTAAATGTGGTGTGGAAAATTGTTACTCTTATGTTGGCTGATTCCGCTTTTTGCTGTTGGAGACAGGTTTTTATGGAATTGTTAAGATTTTTTCTTTTCATATCGTAGAAGTGCATAATAGTCTCGTTAATTATTTCGTTGGATTTTTTTTTGAAGATGTTAATTGTGAATTTGCTGTAGTGATAAATTCCGAATATCCGTTGGTAATAAACTGTTAGTGACTTGCAAATATAATATGCTTTTTACCATAAGTTGGTTATTGTATATTTTGTTAATAATATTCTTGAAGCAAAAAAATTTTCTATGTATATTATACTGCAAAACAAAATTCTATGTTTATAATCCTGTATCAAAACAACGCGGCTTACTACGTTGAAATTTGGTAAGTTTTTTGGAAAACATGGAGGAGCACTAAGTAGATGTTCCGAAATTTCTACTAATACGCAAGATGGTTCGTTCACGAAACAGAAGCTGGAGTCTGATGAATTATATACAATTGATTTAATTTTCTTATTTGTACAGAATAATTGCTACTTCTCTCTATCTATACATTCTTTCATCACTTGTTTTATCAAAACTTTACTTACAAATATACATCCACAAAATCTTTACGATAACGTGTAAACAGGTTACATCATCGTAGGAATTTATTTTCGGAAGTTTCACAAGGTCTGATTAGTGGGTGTTGCGGGTCTTTTGATTCTCGTGAAAACCAGATATTCCTGCGCTCGTTAGAATCAGTTCGAATTTACAAAATATGTACAATGTATGTATGTAAATGTGGTTAAGTTTCTCAAAAAGCCCGCCCGAAATAGAAATAGGGTTGAAGAACGATTTTGTTATTTTTAGTGCCTACCTACGCATAATGAAAAGACGGAATGAGTATTCTATTTTTCAGGAGGAGGAAAATAATTTATGTCAAAATAAAACTTCATTTTAAACTGCTGAATGATAAAATTGAGAAAATACTTACTGTTATGTATTATTTTAGCTCATGAATGTGATTAGGTTGATTTTGTAACTTAAACCGTATTATGTAACTAGTAAAGTAGTTCGAATAAGAACTCACCAATCTACCCACCACAGATATTTCTTCACTCACTTACCTGAAATAAAAATTACATTTATAAAAAAGATATATATTTATATCACAGAAAATGTGTTGTTGTATTGTTATTTTTTTAACATTGTATTCTGTAAATAGCTGGTCAAAACCTAGAGTTAAGATACTCCGTTCCCCACTTATCGTAAAGTTTTTTTTTCACTTTTCCCTTTTGGAGTGGCGGATTTCAACGCCGCGGTTTATCTTATAAATCTGGATAACACGAGGAAAGAAAACAATAAATTTCACCACATCGTATTACAGTTGTACTATAAAGAACTGCGTCATTATATAGACACTTATTTACAAAAATACATACATTCCACTCATTTCCATACAACTACAATACGATTACACCAGTCCCAAGTGTTTCTCGCTTCATTTAAAATGTACAATAGGTTAGATTTGAGCCCCTTTGTGTGATAGGGTCTGGATATTCGGTCTGGGGTGAAGAGTGCCTAAATTGTAAATGACACATAATGGATCAGTTTTACAAATGTACTAACTATGAGTCACTATTCTCAAGTCATACTATAATAATATTTCTAAAATAAATACTTAAAGCTATTGTGTATTTTTAAATTAATTGGATAAAATGTGTTTAAACATTTTGTGTAATTATCGAAAAATAAAAATATTGTGTAACAATTTATTTTTTAATAAATAAAAAAAAATTAAATTAGCTTCACGCTGTATCCCGCACACAGCAGGGTAGG
>DWAN01001927.1:0-16359 GCA_018230445.1 Heliconius hewitsoni
AGTGGGGATCGACCCACAACCAGTCGGTTTTACAGTCACACTTCGTGCCGCTGCGGATGATTAATTACTTAAAATGATTAATTTATTATTATATTCTTTTTCGCGCTCTGCTCTTTTACAAAATAAAGCGTGGCGTTGAGTGCCGCCACTCAACAGGCAATGTTCAAAAATTATGGCGGAAAGTGAAGCACAGCGTGTCTTAACTCTATTCCCTCCATCCTCCATCCATCCATCTATTCCATCTCCTCCTCCATCTATTCTATGTATATTTTCATTTTTTCGCTCTGGTATCGAGTCAAAGCGTGGCGTTGAGTTCCGTCACTAAACACGCAATGCCTCCAGAACTCTGCGGAAAATGAGGCACGCAGTGTCTTAACGCTTAATTCTCTCTGCCTACCGTGCTGTGTGCGGGATACAGCGTGAACCATTAAATATTTTCACATGATCAAATTAAACCACTTAATCGATGTTCGACTCGCAATGTAATTTATTTAGTGTTACGATCTAAATACACACAATATTCGTCATTGTTTAAGTCGTGTCGTTTGTTAGTCTCTACACGTTTCATCTTTGTCCGTCAGTCGCTATCATCAATTCTCTTAAGTCAAGAAACGTACATAGAAATCATGTACGTTTCTTAATAACATCTTGTTTATACGATAAGTGTCGGTTCGAATTCTTCTTCCTACATGCCATATATCAGTTTAATAGGTATGTTAAGTACTTACTTATATTAAAGACTAGAGGCCCTCGCAGTGCATTGGGATAAGGTCGTGACGGTAACGCGTCGGTTATGGGTTTGATCCACTCGAGGGAATGAATTTGAATTATTATTTATGAATATTACCATTAGGGTCTCTCTGCCTACCTTGCTATTTGCGGAATACAGATGTGTATAAAGGTAATTTAATTTAATTTGGATTTTTTAAACTACTTATTACTTTTAAGTAGTAGATACAAAGGTAAATCTCAACAAAACTTAGGTAACCATTTAAATTACCCGAGACTTTATGATCTCAGCTATTAGCCGAGTCATTAATAGTGTTGCAACTTGTAAGACAATGTATTCGATTTATCTAATGTGCTGTTATTTTACTTACCTAATGGTCAAATGTTAGTCTATAAAGTTCATGATACTTGGTTGCATAGTTGCGTTACTGATTAATTCTAACAAGAAACCTATGGTGTTCCAGAAAGAGCTTTTACTGCTTTATTAGCTTTTAAACATATTTTAGTATAACTATTTTTCCACTTTTTTTGATTTTTACTCTTTTACTAGAAGGATTTTGTGTTTAGGGACTCAAATGGGATTTGCAATATATTTAGATATATTTAAATTGTATGCTGTTGGTTAGTGTGACTGCGAAAGGATTGATTTCACTACAACGAGCTTCTGTAAAACGGGTGAAAAACAGAAAATGTAGTGATATACAACGTATTCCTCTTTGCCTAGCTCTGTCTCTCTCTCTATGAGGGAAGATAAATCATATCTACAGATAAATAAAATTTCAAAAAATAATTTGTTTTTGGCCAATGTTAATAAACTTAGTGTATTCACAGTTATTTTAATCAATTATGTTATTATACATCGTTTTTTTTATTACATTTTTATGGGCAAAGATTGCACCGTTACGGGCGCGCCTCACAATTTTTGTTAACCAGTTTTTAATTATTAATAACCAACCACTTGTGATAGATTACAAGTAATATATGAGATTAATAGCCTTATATTATCTACTAGATAAAGCTAAGTCCTGACTGCTTTTAAACCCATTTATCACTTTAAAACTTATATAGAGATAGTATGATATATTAATTAAATAGTAAAGTAGTAACAAGACTAATGTTTCCCTCGATGTTATGATCGCGTGTTATTTGGTTTGTTTGATTATGACATTTAAAACAACATTTCTTAGGAAATACTGGTCTGGTCTGATTGTAGCGAAGAGATTTAAATATTTTAACTAAGAGAATATCTTAACATTAGGTTCCCAGTTTCCCACTGTCTACCGCGCTATGTGCGGGATGCAGTGTGAGGCTAAAAAGCTGTATGACTGTAAACGCAATCCACTACTCGGAAAAAGCGTGAAGAAATATTTATAATATTAATAGATAGGTATATTTTTTTAAATTTAAGATTTGATATGCAGTGAATAGTCGCGCTTATAAAAGTTTACTATTCTGAAGCACGTACGTATCTTTTTTGCTCAACGTCATGAAGTAAATAATATAATGTACTTATGAAACTGTTGGGATTTTAAAACGGTACATATTTAAATGTGGTTTTTAAACCTGCTAAATTCAGTCAACTATTAACTTAAAGTCACTACACTGTACCCACTGCTATTCTCCACTGCTTTTAAAATATTGAGATCGAATAAACAATTAGTTATATTGATAATATATTTATTGAGGAAATTTAAATTTATGCCCGCACATTGCAGCGTGAAACTATTATTTTTTAAATATAAATAGGATAAATTTATTATCAATATAACTATTTTTTAAGCCTGGTGTTAAGAAAATCCGTTTCCAACTTACCGCCATATTAGGGAGGCATTGCGTGTTGATTTTCGGAACTCTACGCCGCGTTTTGTCTTGACCTGTGAAAGTTTGTGATTATGGATATTTCTTCCATTTTCGATTGCTGAACAGATTTTGTTTTTTTTTTTTTATTTAATTAATTTATTTATTTTTTACATTTTAAGTACATGTATAATCTTGCCAAACTCGTGAGTTTGTAGGCAAGAAGCGCTCATTACATTTTTAACCTAAACTAATACTAAACTACTGTACTGATAATTATAATTTGAAACTTTACATTTCTTTTATATAACTTGTATGTCAGAATAGGCTAGAATTTATGTAAATATTTTGTATAATTTTGACTTTATAACATATAATAAATTTAAGCAGGCGAAGCCGCGGAAGGTGTAAAACAATATTTTCAATTACGTAAATATTAAACTTCACGTTTCATATGTGATGATACTTAATGAAAATAGTATTTGAATATTCTATTAAAATTTTCTATTAGAGCTCTTGTTTCTTATAAGTCTTTGCATAGTGGCGTTGTAGTAAATATGTAATTTTCACGTCCTTCACTGTATACAGGATGTTGTAACTGAAGATAAACTTTAGTGTAGAGCAGATGATTACAAACCTATCAAATATATTATCATTTTGTTGTTTAAATGTTGTAAATATTACATTGTAGGACGTTGTGGCGCAGGGGCACATGCGGTTGTGCGTTCCATTCCCACTGAGGATTAATTATTTAATATGTACATTTCCTAGCTCTGGTAACGAGGCAATGCGCGGCGTTGAGTTCCGTTACTCAACACGCAATGCTTCCAGAATTCGGTGGAAAGTAGGAAACGGTTAAGTCATGATAGGAATTTCTGTGGAATTAACTTTACAAATACGTCTCACCATGTTTTTTATGCTATGCCAATTCGCCCAGAAACATTTTTGCAAACATTCTAAGGAATTTTCAAATCATCTATTAGCGCTACACTCCCAATAACTTGAATCAGTATCCTAACTTTCAATTCCGATCGTGGTGATTCTAGATAAGGAATGGCTATACCGATCTCTGGTACCGTTGCTGTATCGCTGACTTATCGTTCACGTTTCGCTACCGATGACGCCCTTTTGTTACTATTCACTTGTAAAGCGTTATCGTGTTTATTTTAAAAATATGTATATTAAATCACGCATTATAATACATTTACATATATATGAACGAAATGAAGAAAGCAATGTCTTTTCACTAGGTTCCTTTGCCTACTCTGATAAACTGGAAAAACGTATTAGCTGTTTTGAAATCATAATATATTAGCAAGTATATAAATTAATAAGGTCGTGGCGCAGGCGCACAAGCGGGTAACCGCAACAGTTGTGGGTTCGATTACCACTCAGGGGTATAAAATATTAAATATATATATATTAATTTTCTCACTTTGGTAACGAGGCAGAGTGGCGTTGAGTTCCACCTCCCAACATGTAATGCCTCAAGAATTATGTTTTAATACTAGTTTCCCAGGGTCCCTCTGTCTATGCTACAATGTGCGGGATACAGCGTGAAACAAAATAATAATAATAAGGGTAAAAGAAATATATTTCCGTTATTTTACATTTTTTTTTTAAATTAGATGTCATAATGTATTGCCACACTTACACCCGGTAGATCAATTGACTACAATAATACTGCAAGGTAACACTTGTAACGCTTGTGCACATCAATAGTTATATACATGCAGGTAAGTGCAATATATAGAGGAAAAAATATGATATCTATAGCTTAACGTTATTGTAGTTTAATATTGTCTCAATATGTTATTTCTTTATAGAAATATAAAATGCGGTTGTTGTCTTCTACCATCAGACTTGGAATATATGTTGTAATTTATATAAGATCTCTATATTTAAAATAATTTAATAAATAATAGCTATGTATATAGATAGCTTTAACTACTATAAAAAAGGCAGGTTAAAGAAATCCTGTTTAATCTTATCAATACATTACAAGTATCAAATACAAAATACTGTGCAATATTGTGTTATCTCGAGAGGTTATTTGTAGGTCGACATAGGAGCTTATCCAGGCATCTCCAGGAGCTTCTTTATTGCGGTTTGCTCTTATAATAATTGCTTCACACGTATTTTTCCCACGATTTTTCAGTGTCAAGCGTGATGGTATCATCTCACCTGTACATGTAAAATTGTGGTTTCCGTATGATATTATCTAGACAATTGCAGAAATATATATAATTTAAGTAAAATTTACCTTTTTTAATCTTTAAGTTTACTTTTAGTTACTGTACTGGTTGTGGGTTTGATCCCCATTTGAGGAAATTAAATATTCGATGATTTCATTTCCTCGTTCTGGCACCAAGACCAAAAGCTTGACATTGAGCTCTTCACTTAACTAAGTGGGGAACGGAAGTGTCATAATGGGAGCATCTTAGTACTAGGTTCCCAGGTCCCACCAGGTCTGTCTACTCTGCTGTATGTAAAATAATAGTTGTAATGAATAGAGTAATCCTAGTGGTACATCGCCAAAATTAAGAAACTGACGTATCCTTTTACGGATATTGAGCATTGAGTGGTTCAACTCAACTCAACTCTTCCTTCCAATTTAACAAAAATCCACGCTATCACGCATATAATTCTATACTCATACAATAAGTTACGTGAAAAACCTAGAGTTAAGACGGAGTGTCTTAACTCTAGGTTTAACTTCCCTCTACTTAACGCTCTATTTTCAAGACTGCGTGTTGAGGCGCAATTCAACGCCGCTCTTTGTCTTGTTACTAGAGCGAGTCCAAGTAGGAATCACAAACCACAACCGCCGTGTTCACAGACAGACGCTCCACTACACCGTCGTATTATTTCCAAAAAAAAAACAAAAAAGAATTCCATACTTGCAACATCCATAACCACAATACAGATGTACACCGTTACTTTCAACCAATTAAAGCATTTTCTACACGAATATTTTTTGGATTGCCTTAAGATTTACAACATTTGATAGATTTCGTTCGATTCCTCGTTAAAATTGGTCCGCACTAACACCGTTACGGTAACGGCCGGGCATTGTTTATCGATAAAAGTAATAAATCTAAAGTAATAACGCCATTATTCCATTGTTGCGCCCAGTTCCAGTTGACGTTAATTTTGTACGGTTGGGTATCGTGTAAAACATGTTGTATATACACTGGCAGTTTGTTATCTGGAGTTAAGCTCTGTAACACTGTGTTTTGTTTTGCTTACGCAATTTTTAGATTAAGGATAGATAGCATTGCGTTGTATTTACGCAATTTTTTAGATTAAGGATAGGCATTGCGTTATATTTAGGGAGTGGTGATGGTGGTCGTAGGTTTTAAGTTACTCTTACAATTGGGTTGAATCAAGCGATAGAAGAAGAATTAGAAATTTTTACTTATCAACTATTTCTTTTTTCGATCTGATAAGACAAAGTGTTGAGTTTGATTTTTTATGATACATACAGAACGGAATATGTATAAATAGGGTTTAGTAACTGAAGAGTTGTCGGGAGACCGGCCTGTCCTCAATTAATACAAAATATAAGTGGAATAAAAAGTTATATGTAAAACTATTATTATTATTTTATCTATAGGTATTTCTGGTTTAGATGTCCATTTGTTTTTCTTTTAATTACTTTGGGACATTATTAAATAAAATTACTAGGACGTCTGAAAAAACAACCACCTTAACAACTTATTTATTATTATTGTTTTATTAATACACTTAATAATCTCGCTAATAAGTTATTTAATTTCAACATTCTGTGGACAGATTGTGCCTTCACTAGTTTTGAAACAACTAAGTCCTAGATTTTATAATAGACAAGTTAAATCATATAATAAAAACTTTCACACAGTCTATCTGTAGTAAGAGTAGTACACAGAGATTTCGTCACAAGTTTGAGCTCCGATTAAAGAAAATTGACAGATCGGCAAAAAAAATGACTATTGTTAATATCGAATGGTTTGCTCTTTCGATAGTTGTAAGCTAGGTGTTGTAATTATTGCTTGGTGGTATAGTACGGCTAGTTGAGGGTTCGATTCCCACTCGAGTAAATGATAAGATTCTATCATTTACTCTCACTTTGCAGTCGAAGCAAATTGCAAATATGAAATGCTTCTAGAATTTGTGGGAAAGTAGGGGACGGAGTGTCTTAACACTAGGTTGGCAGGTTCCCGCTGTGTACCCTTCTGTGTATAGAATATAGCGCGACGCTGAATCAAAAAAAAATGTTCTACGCTTATATTTAAATTTACCTGTAGCACTATGATTAAATTCAGAATACTTAAATGGTTTAAAAAACAAAAATAATAAAATATCGATAATCTATAAAACAGTTTCATAACACAGTAATTTGAATAAAATGACCAGTGAGTTCGACCAATTACTGGTCAGGTACCGTAAAATTTGAATAAGAAAAAGCATTCACTAGTAATATTGAACATAAAATCTGGTTTCAGAGCTTTTATTAATACTACTAACTCACTCATTAAATTTAATGTTGGTATTAAATTTGAATTCAATACATTTTAGCTGTCGGCTTATCTGAATTTCTTCACATTCGTCCTAGTGATAAGTTTAAATCCTTGTCAACTCAAGTATAGAAAGGAAATAGAAAATGAAACTTAAAATCGTAACATAAAAATAATTTTGTGGTTAATAAATATTTCGTTTGTAGTACTATGCATATATTTTAAGGCCAGATGTGGCGCCGACAAGTTGTGGCTTCGATTACTACTAGATTCAATGAAATATTTAATATTTTTATTCCTTCGCTCTGAGGCAAAGCGCGGCGTTCAGTTCCGCGACTCAACACACTATGCCTCCAGAAAACGGCGAAAAATAATGAGTATCACGGAGTATCATAATACTAGGTTCCCAGCGTCAAACAACATGAGAAAAAAATATAAGTTACAATTCATCAAAGGTATGTCATCCGGATATTTCAAAAGCGGAAGGATGTATGTAAGTAGCATAGACCAATATTAATAATAAAAAATCTGAATGATTTCTCTATAATTAATATTAAGTACTTAATATGTATGAAATATGTATGTCGATATCTTGCTTAAACGATTAAAGCGAATATTACATACAAGACATGTTCATAATATTTTTTTCCTCCTATTTTTGCTTTGAGAAGGTATGTGTTTATAAGAACATAATATAAGACTTAACGTATGTACGTACTATTTTTTTATGTTGGCTTATAATTTGTTAGTGACTGTTTAGACAATATATTTTTTATAAGTTTATGAATTTTGCAAAATTTTTAGGAACTTTTTAGTTCAAATTTAAACTTTGAATTTGCACTTCAAAATAATATTAGTTAAATTTCAATTAATCCTCTACCTTAAAATGAGTATATTTGTTTCGTTGCAATTACAAAACAACAAATATTTATTGTTACATTGGTGTTATTAAGAAGTATAAGAGATCTAGTCTAGTCAGTTTAATACAAAAAACTATAATAGAAGCAATAAAAAATGTGCAACAGAAAATACTTAACGATTAGTTTTAGACACGCTGTAGCTAAATTATCTTTAATTAAGCTGCCTATAGTTTTTAAAAATATTAACAAACGTATAATTAGTTCTATTTCGCACTCCACTTGCCTTGAATATTTATTTCGTAGCCCTTATATTGTTTTCTTTTTCAGTTTTACTATGTATTTCGCAAATAGCAGGGTAGGCAGGGTAGGCTGTTGGAACCTAGTGTTAGGACACTCCGACCCCCATATTCCGCCGTTCGTGGGATTGCGTGTTAAGTGGCGGAACTCAACGCCGCGCTTTGCCTTGTAACCAGAGCGAAAAATTGAAAACATTAATAAATAATAATTAATTTACCCGAGTGGAAATCGATCCCACAACTGTCACGTTTGTGTCACTCACAAGTCGCTTGTGCCACTGTGCCACGACGGCCTCATATATACATATATTGGTTTGTATGAAGTCATTTTAAAATATATGATTTTGCTTACATTCCATTGGTATCTAATAATAAAGAAGGAAGATGAGTTAACTGTCATTACAGTGTTAGTAATTACTGAAGATCTAAGTCTAACATTATTTCTTGGCATGTTTATTTTATATGAATGTTACTGTTATACCTATTGAAATAATCAAGGTGCTGACTTTGTAGGCTATAGCTGGAGATATATTATAGTTGAATTTTTCAAGCTCTCCACAAACAGAGTGTGACTGTAAGGAGACGTAGAGTGTCATAACACTAAGTTTTTCTCCGTGTTAAATGTCTTAACACTAAGGTTGTCTCTGTCTATCATGTTATAAGCGGAATAAACCGTGAAGCTGAAAAAAGGTTTAAATATTAACTATTTGTCAGTGCCAATAGGAGACAAAAATATCTACACGAGATATCTACGTGAGATAGTTATAGATTCAAACCACCTCACGAAATTTGGATTCAAAATATCTAATATTTTTTTACTAATGATTCTCAGATAAATTGCAACATTCAGGTCGGTCATTCGGCATGCATAAAATTAATAAGAAATAAATAAAACAATGACTTATCACTAGATTTTCTCTTCTTTAAATAAGAAAAATTATGAGGATCGATTTTTGTTTCAATTCTACGTAAAGTTTAGTAGTCTAAACGAATTTAGATAAAACTTTACAGTAATATAGCTTATACTGAGAATAATACATAAGCTAATATATTTATGTAAATATTTAGTATAAATTAGCTAGAATATAAGACTAAGTTTAAACGGGCGAAGCCGCGTTTAGGCCACTCAGTTTTCTACAAATAACCAATTAGAACGGACCATACGTTGTATGACGCGATCATATTATATGAAGCTAACAAGACCAACTAAATTACGTACGGTTATGCGATCTGCGTGATATGTAATATTGCGTGATAAAATCTTCATGTAATTTTTGCATAAAGATGTCCCGTTGTAATCTGTGAATGTTGGAGTCCGCTTTGATTGCCACAGTTACTGGGACCATCGGTTTTATTGCATAGTAACGATTCTTGTTAAGCTTATACGTGGCTGTATTTATTTAAATTATTCGAATTTGTTATAGTAGTTGTAGTTAAGACTTGTTAATATATTTGTGTCGCAAGGCGTGGTGGTAGGTTTGATTCCCATTTGGGGGAATAAATTAGTTATTATTTTAATTTCCTCAGTAACGGGTCAAAAGTGCGGCGTTGAGTTTTGTTACACGCAATATTTCAAGAATTTGGCAGAAACTGGGGAACAGAAGTGTCTTAATGGGGAACGTTAGTGACTTAACATTGATTTGCAGATGCTAAGTAACTAAGTTACTTACGGTTATGCGATCTGCGTGTAATTTTTGCATAAAGATGTCCCGTTGTACTCTGTGAATGTTGGAGTCAGATTTGATTGCCACAGTTACTGGGACCATCGATTTTATTGCATAGTAACGATTCTTATTAAGCTTATGTGTGGCTGCATTTACTTAAATTACTCCAATTTTTTAATAGTAGTTGTATGGAGAGTTGAGATTTATTAAAATATTTGTTGGGATTGCCTCACGATTAGGGCTGTCGTAGCGCAGGACAGGTTGTGGGTTTGATTCCCATTCGGCGAATGAAGTGTTTAATATTTAAGTTTCCTTTTCGTTGTTACGTTTGGAACTCAACACGCAATATGTAGTGCAAGAATTCGGCGGAAAGTGGAGAACGGTAGTGTCTTAATCGAGGCTCTCTGCCCATCCTGATATGTGCGAGATACAACGTAAAAAACAGGAACATCTCACTAATAATTTTTTTTTATATTGTGTAAAACAACATACAATGTATTTAGACGAGAAATAAATATGCAAAATCACTATTTATTACAAAATGTAATACCTTAACTTTTTTTTATTAAACAATCTAATAGGGTAACCTATTTAGTGATATCGAAACCTATTTTAACAAGAGTCAAGCCTTACTATATTAATAATTATGGTTCTCTTACCAAACTATTTTGCATATTGTAAGCGTATATCAGTAGTATTAATCAAAAGCAATGAATCAATCTGGAATGTATCTGGTGGCCTTTTATGTCGTGTCAATTTGTATACACACCCAGTAATGTATTGAAAATCATTTCCTTAATTAAGATATGCCTTGGCTGTTATTGTCGAAATAACAGAAGACCTACATCAATGTACCTATATAAAATTATTTAGAGCATAAATTTGTAAATAAAAAAAAAATAAACCACATCCATATATACGTTTTTATGATTATTAAGCTTAAACCGAAATATTTTTGTATTTTTTTTATCATAATTAATAATATTATTTTATTCTATAACTACTATCTAAGTCTAAGGACTGTCATGGAGCAGGCGCACAAGCGTGCGACTATAAATACGACAGGTTGTGGGTCCGATTCCACTCGAGGAAATGAAATATTTAATATTTTTATCGATGCTGAGCCCCGCCACTCATCACGCAATAATGACTCCGGAATTTGACGGAAAGTGGGGAACGAAAGTGTTTTAACACTAGGTTCCCACTGTCTACTAAAAAAGGAAAGCAAAAAGAAGTACTATTTAAGGCAATTATTAGGGGAAATATAAATTGATTCAACTCTCGAACGCGTTGAAGTTTTTTGCAAGACGCTATTACGCTGTCACACTACTTGCGTCAACTTATCAGACTGATCAAGTTTGCTCTCGGAATACATAATAGAATTTTTTTTAAAACGCTCTCAATTGACAGGTACGAATTTCACTTTATGTGAGATCTGATATTAGATTTACATCTGGTTTTTATCTTTTGAAAGTGTCATTGAATAATGTCTGTTAATGTAAAAAAAATATTACGTTGTAGCGCAGTGAGGAAATGTCTGTATGATTGATAGCGAACTATTATATTTTAAGAATCCAATATCTACTTTAGTATTAAAAATATCTCTTTTGTTTCGTTCGCGAACCTCTGCCACTACCATATATAACTCTATCATAAACTTCACGACCTACATACCTAAAACCTAATTAACTTAATCTAAAAATAAGCAAAGTCGACGGAAATCCCACGTGTCATCATAAATATTATTCAAAATATACGACTCATTGAAAACAGTTTCTAAACCTTTTCGAAACGTCATATGAATCATGAACTAGATACACAATCGGCCACAATTCCTAGTTACTCCTATTCAAATTGTACAATCCTCGAGATTTACAAGAAATGACAAAGTGGACAATCGCCGGTTGTTAAGGCGTAGGCTGACAATATAATAAATAACAATAATATGTAATATTGTATAATATCTGTATCGCTTATTACATACTAGTAGCTTTTTAAATCATATAAATTAGTGAAACTTATGAAGGCTCCTTTAGAATTAAACCAAGTTCCTTGGTTGTATGAATGTTGTTGTTGTTGTTGTATGTATTTAAATACTTATTGTAGTTATATTCGTGTATTAACAGTTAAAAGTTATATTTACTTGCTAAAATCGTATTGACATACAATAAAACTGAGACTGATACACGTTAAGTGATAGTAGTAGGTCCGTAAGTAAATCTTGAAGTTATGTACTGTAGAGGAGACTTAGTGTTAAGAGACTCCATTCCTTATTTTCCGTCAAATTTTTCGACGTATAGCGTGTTTAGCGGCAAAACTCTATGCAGCAATAATTCTTTCCCCATAGTGGGGATCGAATCTACAACCACACAATCATACCTTTAAGCTCCTGCGCCGCGACGGCCTCGGATTGATAAGTAATTTATTAATTTTATTTTTTTAAAATGTATTTTATATATTTTATTTAAAAGACAGAGAAATTAATGGAGTGACAGAACAGAAATTATCCTTCCACATTATACTTACAATTTACAAGTATAGCTAATGCATTATCGTAATTTATGTTTTACCACCGTTAAAGAAGACTGCGCCGCGCCGTTACGCATATAATAACTACCTAACCAACGAACCCACTTATCATAGCTTGCTTTATCAAAATTGATTTTATTTTGCCCTCCATTAAAACGATGGAAGATCATCGGGAGGGAAGAGATTGATCTTGTAAATATCACTTGGAAGTTTAGTTAGTTACAGGTACAAGTACCGCCTACGTAATGCTTGTATAAATTGCGATTTGCTATGCACCGCGGCGACATAGACGGCAGGTGGCCCTTTTAATGGGCTGCTAAAGGCGTTTCTACGTGTTCTTAGACATTTTTATACGTTTTCCGTACTCGTATATTGTTTTGGAAGCCATTGTGTTTATTTATAGAGCAGGTGTTGAGTGAAAATATAGAGCCTGGTTGATACAGTGATTGATTGATGTGTTGGTTTTTTTTTAATCTTGTGTTTGTTTACTTTATGGTTTTTGTAGTATGAAACAGTATGAAAAATACTGTTCATTTTTTGTTGTTTTTGTTGGTAAAATGAATTTTATAATAAAACATTTCGTTCTAATATTTTTGACATATTTACGAATATATTTTGACCATATCTTATTAAACAGGTACATTAAACACTTCCTCGAAGAGGCATCGATATCAACAGTATTGTAAGAGAGAGAGAGTGCCAAGAGATAAAAAAACATCTTTTTCTATATATAACAGGGTGGCCAAAATTTGTTAGTTTAAGCAATTCTCCACTTTTCGTCGATTTTTAGAGATAGTTCTTCTTGAGTGCTGTTTTAATCCAAAATAAGCAACTAGATCTTACTAATATAAATATTACCCAATTTCGGAATCTAACCCGAATATAACCATTGCGCGACAATGACACATCTTCCCACCGCATCATAATGGCGTCTTAAAATATGTTGAAAATATCTGAAATTTTAAAATCCACAGTCTATCATCTTTTAACAAAAAAAACATTGTTCATTGATAAAGCAACCTATATTTTACTAGTCTCTGACCAACGGAACGGGTTAGGAACATTATTCAACGTATAACTAAATAACGTAGTTTATTTATTAGATATTTATTCGTCTATTGGTGGAGGGATGTAGGCGTGGCTCATTTCCACTGGTACAGAAAAGATACCATTTTGTAAGCAACGTCGATACCTGTCACTGGCAGCTTTATGCCTCCTTCTTGTTACGGCAATATCTCTTAGTACTTTGTAGAATAAAATCTGTTTGGTGAATCAACTTTACTAGCTGGTTTGTAAATTGTAAAGAAAATGTTTAAAAGAATATCTTAAGTTGTTATTGTGTTCACGTAATAAAAAAATTAAGAAATAGTGTTGATAAATTAAATTTAATTGATATAAAAAAATACATATTAAGAACATCATTGAGGCCAGTCGTGGCGCAGCGGCACAAAGTGTGACTGTAAAACCGACTGGTTGTGGGTTCGATCCCCACTCGAGAGATATTTCCATTTCCTCGCTCTGGTGTCGAGGCAAAGAACAGCTTTGAGTTCTGCCACTTAACACGCAATGCCTGTATTCGGCAGTATTCGGCAGAAAGTGGGGAACGGAGTGTCTTACACTAGGTTCCCTCTGCGGTGCGGGGTACAGCGTGAAGCTGATTTTTATTAAGAACCAACCGTGGCATTTGCGCCACAACTTCCTCAAATAAATTAAATATTATAGGTACATCATCATTTAAGATATTTCTTTAAAATATTTTACGACTATATTCGAAAGAAGAAATTTTCAATATAATTTACAAGAATTCAATGCAAGATGCTGCACTGGCTGTTATGGTTTACATTGTGTTAGCATCCATGTTTGGCATCGCCTCGCATCCACTTGCTGATCTAATACTATTGTTTATTCTCGCTACTTTATTAGCATAAAACTATGAACAAAGGTATTGTCTTGAGATTGTTAATAAATATTCTAATCAATTCACTATTGATTCAATTTTAATGTAATGATGGCTTTCAGTTTTCTATTTTGATGTTCTTATTGTTTGATTTGCTTTCTGTAGCTTTATTATATCTTTATTATAAATATTCGACAATTTATAATTTTGTTTTCAGCTTATCACTGTATCCTTGTCATGTACATCGAGGCAGAGGGAACCTAGTATTAAAACCTATTAACCTAGTGTTGCCCACTTTCCGCCGAATTTTCGAGGCATTGCATGTTGAATGGCGGAACTCAACGCCGCACTTTGCCTTGTTAGCAGACCAAAGGAAAGAAAAAAAATCTCACAGTGGAATTTGAACCCACAACCGCCGCGTTAACCGTCACACACTTGTCGCACTGCGCCACGACGGCCTCAACAACTCATAGTATGATGATAGTTTCAAGACATTTAGCTACTAAAACAAATTACTATCATAAATAACTCGCTAACTATTAGAAAACTTGTCATATAATCGCTTCTAACCACTATAGGTACCTACCCGAGTTGCGGAATAGCAAACAAGAGGCTAACATCTGAATGGCTAACTGTAAATGATTACCGACCGTTCCGTATTCTGAATGAGAAGCCCAAATACATATATTTGTTAGTCACTTCAGCAAACCAGCTTTACTTAATCACTGAAATTTGTATTATTACTGTTTCGTTACTAAACGTTGCGAGTGGAAACAAATGTCGCAATAGAAACCTACCTACTATTAGAAAATAGAAATCCGCGAGCAATAATATTGTTATGGTTTATATCACAATTTTTGGGATATCGATGCTGGCATTCAATTTTACCTTGTATTTCCTAATTGGTCGGTATTAAGTGTTGCGAAATATTTAATTAACGGTATGAGTCGCACAGCAAGAGATTTGGAAGAGAAAAACAATATAATAGAATGAATAAAATTGAGGTTGCTGTGATTTTGAAATTAGTTTTGTTGTGCAATGTTGGATATTACTTAAGTGATTTTGGCAATTTGCTTTCTTTTTTTTATCAGTTTCGCGCTGTATTCCCAAGCGTAGACAGAGGGAACCTAGTGTTGAGAAACTCCAGTCCTAACTTTCCACCGAATTTTCGAGGCATTGCGTGGTGAGTGGCGGATCTTAACGCCGGACAATTAGATCTCTAAGGGTGAATTTTAGAAATTTTAATTATTATTTAGATAAACATACTTACAGATATTTAAATAAAACGCTTTATTATTTTGATAATTAACATAAAAAAAATGCAAATAATCTTCGTCAAAATAGTATTTCCATTTTTCATATCCATGAAGAATGCTTAATTTGCTATAGGTTTGTTATTAACTATAATAAGATTGTTACAACACACATAAAATTTTGTACTATTACAATTCAAATTAAGCACTACAACTTAATTTTGATGACATTAATTTCTTGCTATAGTTACTGCTGAGCAAGGTTAGTTACATATAAATGTTCTATATAAAATTAAAAATTATATTAATATTGGCTCAACGTGTTTAATTGTAATGTGAAGAAATTCGCCTTTATTTTGGTAATACATATATATATTTAAATACATGTATTAGAAAAATATTATTAAACACAACAGTATGTATGTGCATGTATCTATAACTCTATACTAACAAGTATTCGTTAGTTTTAACGCGCTCAGGACCTATTTGTTCGATATGGATTTTTTTGGATGTTAGCTTTATCGAGTATATAATATAGGCTATATTAAGTAATATAGCCACGTTAATAGTTTTAATGGAATCTATTGTACCTGCGTTCAGAGTGTGTGAGTAAGATTACCGTGCAGCCGAATTCACAGGTGAAACCTAGTAGATATAAAAATTTAATAGTTAACGTATAAAATGTTTATATACAAATCCAAAAAAACAACAACAAAAGAGGCCAGTCGTGGCGCAGTGGCACAAAGTGTGACTGTAAAACCGACTGATGGATTCGATCTCCATTGGAGGAGATGAAATATTTACTTAAATTTATATTTCCATTTCTTCGCTCTGGTGT
>DWAN01001928.1:0-16359 GCA_018230445.1 Heliconius hewitsoni
GCAAACACATAGTTTTCTGAGCGATCTCGTTAACGACGTGCTGTTTACGTTCCTCTATTCCTTTTAACTTTAAGTTTTCGAAAGTTGGTAATTCCGTCTGTCCTCAGCCTAAGCAGAGTTTAATGAGTATTGAGAATTTATTAAATATCAAGTTGTTATAAAAATATATTATATTTTTTAGTTTTAGTTTCACCCATCAGATTTGTTATGTAGGCTAAGTAGAGCAAGCCAAAAAGCTAACAGATATACAAAATTTTACGTCATAACACACTCCGTTCCCTACTACCCACCACTTTTCGAGAAATTGCGTGACAGAAGCCATCGCTGCGCTTTATCTTGTTTATCGGAAAAAGAAAATGAAAAAACTTCACCACGTTAATTTCCCCACGTGGTCAAGGAAACTGTCGTGTTGACAGTCAAACGCTGTGATGTCACACAGCCACGTAGGCCGAAAAATCTTAGTGTTAAAAAATTCCGTTCTATATTTATAATATACATTTAAATAAATATTTAATATCCTTGAGTGGGGATCGATAAATAGATTAAACTATTATAAGCACTAAGCTAACATAGTAAGTATAACAAACTAGTTATTTACAATATCGTAACAAAGCAAAAGCTTTGAAAGCTCTAACCTCGAAACTTTCTATATCTAAGTTCAGTTACTCCTATGATACGTTGTTATTTGCAACAAGGCAACTTAGCTTGGCAGTGGAAGACGCCGAACACTCGTTACCTCTCAATTCGTTTTAGTTTTCAATTCTCACAAACTTGGTTATTCCACCTGTCCTCGGCCTAAACAGAGTTTAATGGCATATTACGGGCGTAATTCTGATGGATTCCTCCAACTTTGCGTTCAGTTTTGTCGGCAGAGTATATACGAAATGATAGTCAGTCGAGCCTTGTTTTATTTTTTTTATAGCTTGCCGGTTGATCCCACATATAGAAGATTAAATAAATAAGCTAATTTTAAGATACTCTGTTATCTGATTGATGATTTAAGATATTGCGTGTTCGGTGACAGAACTCAACGTAACTTCGTTACAAACAATTGAACCAGTTGAGGCCAGTCTTGGCGCAAGGATACAATAATGCGACTGTAAACGCGACAGGTTGTAGGTTCGATTCCCACTCCAGGGAATTAAATATCTCGCTCTGGTACCAAGACAAAGTGTGGCGTTCATTTCCGCCACTCAACACGCAATGTCTCCAGAATGCAATATTTTAAAATTTAATTTATTTGTAATATAAAAACATTTCGCTTAACAAAACGAAGATGCTTGATAGAATAATTATCTTTGAATTGCCATAATTCTTGCCGTTTTTAAATCATTAGTAGGGTAGGATTTGAATAATAATTTTCACAGTAAAATACCTAATACCTGTGTTCTTCTGATTAATCTCTTTTTAATTAAAGCGTCCTTGTTTCATTATGATTTTTAAAAAGTATAATTAATATTGTAATTATTAAATTCATACATCTGTATATATAAAAAAAATTGCTATCCTTTATCTGAAATACCTCATTTTCCTGTCTTAAGTATTCATATACCTCCAATAAAAAGCAGGGTTAGGTAGAATGTGGAGAGTATAGGCAGAATGTGGAATGTGGAGTAGTGAAACTCAACACTGCACTTTGTCTACTGAATAAATTAACAAAATGTCCCAAGTGGGATTAAGTTTACAATCAATTGGTTTAAAGTCAAACGCTGTCCCACTGAGCCACGATAGATAATCTTGCATTTTAAAATATTATTAATTACAATATTTAATTTATGATGATGATCAATTACATTTCAATATGTTCCCATCATTACGAATTAAAGCTTTTGGGGAATATTTTTTCAGCATTTTTTTTTTTTTTTTTTAAGTATTTTTTAATTTAAAAATTAAAAATTATATAAAAATACTAGTAAAATATATTTTTTAAGGTCTACGAAAGTTAATAACTACCACTAAAGTGCATTAGCTAATATACTTAAGGAATTGATTTTGAGGTAGTCAATTCTCGTTTAAGTATATTTTTAAGACGTTGTCGTTGAACTGACCTTATGAAATTTTCACAAATGCTAGTAGTTTTTGAAATATTTGCGAAAACAATGTCATTTTTACCTCCGGATAATATTGTTTCTAGTAATAATAATGTTAATATTTGTTTCGATGTTATTTCCTAGATTTCACAGTGTATGGCGGACAAAATGCCGAACGTAGAATTATATCAAAATCAAATCAAATCAGCTTCACACTGTTTCCCACACACAACAGGGTAGTGTTAAGACACTTCGTTGCCCACTTTTCGCCGAATTCTGGATTCATTGAGTGTTGAGTGGCGGAACTCAACGCCGCGCTTTGGCCCGACACCAAAGCGAAGAAAAATAAATTTAAATAAATATTTCATCGCTTTAAGTGGGGATCGAACCCACAACCAGTCGAATTTGCAGTTAAACGTTGTGCCTTTGCGCCACGACTGGCCTCATAGACTTATATCGATGAAAAAAATACGAACACAGACCGAATGTAGATCACGATTATGAGATCAACTTAATACTTCTTTAACATTCGTTCCGAATGTTGTTAAAGGAAGTAGGGCAGAATGTACCCAACAACCCATAACGACATGATATATATCTTTGGAACCATTCTCAAATCATTGTGCAAAAATGTGCCCAATAATTTAATAGCACATTTTAACTGTGAACTGTTGTGTTGTAATAATAATAATAAATGATCAATTAAATTATTAATGATTCCTTTAAATAATAATATTTTAAGCTTCGACGTGGACTCTCGTAAAGTTGCCGATTTCCACATCCGACCACGTTAAAAGAGACTATATAGATAGAAGGGACGTTATATGTATGAATAAACACCTAATATTCCCAAAAACGAAAATTCTGTTTATTCTTTTAGACAATTTCAGTTCTAATCCCAGAATTACAAAGCCGTGTAGCTCTGAGCCTGTAATGACTGCACCGCTACGTGCTGACCGACACAGAGGCGTTTAGTTCGTTCACCACCACAGAGCGTGCTCTTGGCTGAGTGACAGTTGATTTTACAAGTGAATGTTCATTTCATTTACTATTTGTTAGAGAGTAAATTAAAGGTATGAATTACTTAAACCTAATATTTTTGCTTATTTATTTAGTAGTTTCTGCCACTTTCTGCTCAATTTTGGTAGCATTGATTGTTGAGTGGCAGAACTCAGCTCACCGCGTTTTGTCTCGAAACCAGAGCAAAGAAATGGAAATATAAATTTAAACGACTGGCCTCTATAAAGTATATATTAATTGTTCATTCACTTCAAAGACATTTTTTTACCTCTTAGAATGTGCAAAATATTTGAGCGAGAAAATAAAAAAAATACCAATACACAACGGTTTTATATGACGTAACAAAAAAAGGATACATAACAATCATATCCATAGTGCATAATTTCCTGATATTTTTTTTACTTTCGGTTTCCTAAAAATAAATAAATCAACCTATGCACATTGACATATACATAAACTTCTATTTGAACCCACTATCTGCATCTAATGAATCAAGTTTCATATATTCGCTTAGTTCACATGTTTGCACTGTGATATGTAAAATGGGATCCGCAACGCTCGCTCGCTGTCACTCTGATAATGAGACGGTCACGGGACGCTGCGTCCGACACATGACCGTCCTACTCGTCTCTATAAAAAGGTAATATAGTGAAAGTACTATTTTGCATATATGTATAGAAATTATTATAATAGAAATATATGGATCGAGGCCGTCGTGATACAGCATATGACATTAAATGCAAATGTTGTGGGTTTGCAGTAAGTGGAATTAATTATTTTCATTTTTCGCTCTAGTAACAAAACAAGGCGTGGCATGGAATCCGTCACGGCATGGAAAATTGGACGTAAAAAGGAAATGAACCGTTTTAACGCTAGCGTCTCTGTCTTTTTTCTTTATGGGATGCAGAGGGAAAGGGAAAGAGAATAGGAAAGGGTCTAATTGTATAAACAATGGTGAAAAATTCGATCAAGAGCAATTTTATATTTATAATATTTCGAAAACGTTTATTTTTATTTTTTGATTAATTTAGTAGACAACCCAACGTTACATACTACTAATAAAAATAGTTACAAATAACTCTTCCTTCGCGGTCGGGAAAAATACAAGATTAAAAAATGTTTTACATTATACATCTCACTTTAAAGCTGATTTCCAGATAACTGTAGTGCATTTAACGGACGTCGCTTAATTGTGGTTAAGTTTTAATGAATGATATGTGTTAAACACACAATTTTATTACATATACTGTGGTTTCATGTTAATTAAAATAGCCGGATAGGCAGAATGCACCTAGTGCTGAGACACTATGTTCTCCACTTCAGACCCGACTTCAAGACATTGCGTGTGAAGAAATTTAATGCTGTTTTCCGCACATAGCAGGGAAGGCAGAGGGAATTGTCACCCATTTAGACAATTCCATTTTCCACTTCCTGCTGAATCTTGAAGGCTTGTGTGTTGAGTGGCGGAGTAACTATAATGGTATTATATTTTCATTATATAACTTACATTTTATAGATAAAACTAAATTTGATGCTACAGCTACAAAAACAATCAAAACTTTTAATTATTTTACTTTCTGCCATTAAGTATTAATATATATTGAAAGAAAACAAAAAAATATACTCAATTCAATAGGTTATTGTATGTTCCCGCTGAGGCAAGATAAAACTACTGTCGTCGCACTTTGCGAGCGTCTGCAAAGTTTACGAATATTGTTATATTATTATCAATTGTCGGGATACTTTTCTATGAAAATTGTTATTGTATAAAGGTAAGACAAGTCTTATAATAATAAAAGTTCCCTTGTTCCTTTTTTTAATTTGTAAAGTACAAAATAAATTGAAATATTAGTAATTATCAGTTAGTAATTATCAAGAAAAAATTATAAATATTGAATTATAAATTACAAACTCATCGTAACTCAGTTGATAACACACTTAGCGGTTATGAGTTTCAGTTAAGCAATATAAATATATATATTTTAATTTATTTCTATTAATTAATTAAATTATTTTTTATTTTCGTTCGTCATTCGTTCTAGCGGGGTAGCTAGACAGAAAATAGAGCCAAATACAACGGCCATACGGTACATAGATATTCCGCCAATACATTGAGTTTCGCAACACAACACGCAATGTCTCGCAATATTGGACAGAAAGTGAGGAACGGGGTGTCTCAATACATGGTTCCCTTGTCCCTCTGCCTGTCTGCTTACCATACTAGGATGCTGCGCGATTTCAATTCGATTCATTTTTTATAGAGCAAGGTAGGCTAGGTTCCTTCCCTGCACTCTTTTTCTGGTGTTAGGTAGATTTTTTTTCAATTTCAATATTAAATTCAAAACTAGATATAAATATGAGGAAATTCTATAAAGTCTTATCCTGGTCGTACGTCACGAATCACGATGTATACAAACGTCTGCCGCTACAAGTTGCGAGCTCATTTCAACTGTCAGCTCTACGCGTCGCGAGTTGCGTCAATTTGTTAGCTCCGAACGGCATCTTGGATTCCAGAGTTGTGTAAAAGTTAGTTGTCGTCACTGAAAAGAAGTTTCACAATAAGTTTTGAATTGTATATAAAATGGAATAAAATGTTTTAGAACTGAGATCTCACATTTAGTCAAATTTTCAAAACAGTGCGCTTTTATCCTGTTACCAGAGCGAGGAAACAAAAATCATTAATCCTCCCGAATGGAAAACAAACCCACAACCGCCACGTATATAGCTTCAAAGTGATACGCTGTACCGCTGCGCCAAGTTAGCCTCGAAGTTTACTCTTCCATGAAATATAAGTTAGATAGATCTGATAACTGTATTGTTATATCAATAAAGATACTTTACTTAGCTTATCTAACTTGACTACATTAAGCCTTGATATGCACGTTGGCCCAATCGTATTTATTAGGCCGTCTGTTTTTGAAGAAGGTATGAGTTCCATTTTCTTGTTGTGCAAATAAGAAATGAAGTGGCGTATGTTCCTGTATGGTGTTGAGCTTCATTTCACTTAAGTAAACATTAAAATAACATATAGGTATAGTAGGTATAACATATAGTGATAGTATACATTTATATTTCCATTTTCTTCGCTCTGGTGTCAAGGCAAAGCGCGGCGTTGACTTCTACCACTCAACACGCAATGCCTCCTAAATTCGGCAGAAAGTGGGGAACGGAGTGTCTTAACACTAGGCTCCCTCTGCCTACCTGTGCGGAATATATCGTGAAGCTGATTTTATAGGTATAGTACAAATATATCACTGTACACTCAACAAAAGATAACTAAATACAAATATGACATCAAAAGAACTCGAAAACGCAATTATCGTATACATTAAAGTAGTTTCTAACTACGCTTATACAGCGTTTTTTTTTCTAATTTCACGCTGTATCCCGCACATACCAGGGTAAGCAGAGGGAACCTAGTGTTAGGACACTCCGTTCCCGACTCACTTCCCCACCATACATTACCGTTCTATAGCGTTCTTTTAAAAATTTACAGTTAACATTAATTACTTGTGTAATATAATATCTAATTTTGTACTACAATACATATAACATGCCGAATGTGATAGGTAAGAATAATTAACGACCTGCAATGTCGTTGATGTGTCATAAATGTCATACAACATTTGTTATACGCAGGTGTTGCGACAAGCAGTAAAGTGAACAATTTACATAATTTATTACTAACAACGTACCCACAGATGTTAATAAGAGATTAACTGACATTAAGGCAAAATCTGAAAAAAAATACCAATATCATTTTAGAGCTCAACGAAAATAAAAAAAAACTTAATGCATATATTTTTTACTTGTTTGGCTTGAGTACATTCCGGAATAGTTATAGCTTTTACATATTTTTTTTTATACCATCGCTGTATACCAAGTATAGCAAGGTAGACAGGGAACCCGGAAACCTAGTATTAAGACACTTCGTTCCCGTTAATACACTTTCGTTCCCCACTTGAGTAATAACTAATACCTTTCAAATTAAACACCTATTCAAATTTAAACCATCTAACATCAGATACTTCAAACAAGTCGATAAACGTTGTCATACATAATCGTATCTCATGAATATCATATAGTGGATGACAGAGATGCGTTAATTACAATTATTTGGGTCAATTACCACGAGCGTATTACAGGCCAGAGACGGCCAGATTGGTTCACTCGTACGAAACGTTAAATAGTACCAGCAATGCCATAAAGGATCAGGCTATTTCCATAACATATTTCCTCTTTCCACCAAATTCTGGAGGCATTGCGATTTAAATGGCCTTGTGTGTAGCCTTAAAAATATTTAATATTTCATTTATTTTAATGTGAAATCGAAACATCAAATAATAATTTTTAATACTTCAATTATTAATTATGAATAAGTATTATTATGAATGTATAAAATATAAATTTAAAATGTGAAAAGCAGTTCAATTGTGCTTTACTTAAAAGATAAAATGAGTGTATTGTTAAAATAAAGTAAATTCAATATAATAATTGGTACGTATGGTTTTATTATTCCCATAATGAAACCACTACTGGAACAGAAATTACTTTAAAAAATTTAATTTATGTTTAACTATATGATTCATTTTGAGTTCAAATATTTCAATTGCTTCATTTATAATAATATTATATTTGTATATAAAAAAAAATTAAGTAGAAATGGAGGGTTATAAAGACATTAACTAAACTAAATCTATAAATAATTTTGCAATTGTAGCCAGACGTAAGCAAGTATCTAGCAAAAAAGGCAGAGAGAATCTAATGTTAAGAAGATTCGATCCCCCACGCACTAGCCAATTTTCGAATATGACCTATATGTTGAATGGCGAAATTCAACACCATTCTTTCAAATAAAAATATACATTCCTCTAGGCGAGAATCAAATCCCAAACCATCGCTTACAGTCACACAAATCAATCATACCTTCATACTATAATATCGATTTTTTGAAATATATATCTATTAAAAAATTACTATTTAATAAAAAAATAAATTAAAAAAGAAGTATAACAAACAATCGATTCCTCAGAAAACTATCAATGGGACATATCATGTATGAATACGACTATTGAGTACTGTATTTGTAAGCGTTCCAGCTCACTTAATTTCTCGCTCGGCCAATAGCTGCGTTGTTCTCTTGACATTATCTATATGTTGGTATTTGTTTCAACGGATATATACACTTTAGATAAACCTATTGAATCAAGACGTTTACTTCACATTGCTTTTGTAGTATAACAGAAATACTTTAAGCATATATTTTTATTCGATTATTTATTTTTATTCGATATATCGATTTATTTTTATTCGACAGGTTCCCAGTTACTTTAAGTGCAGAATAGAGCGTGAAAGTAAAAAACACAACATATTTTGAAGATTTGCGTTTTTATTTTCATTGTTTTTATTTACTTTATTTTTGCTCATAACACCATGGTGCGGTAATTGAGATAGGACAGACTGAGGTTAGTTGTAATAAGAAACCCCAATAGTAAAGATGTTCATATTTTAAATATTTTCGCTAAATATCTTACCTTAGCTATTCATTTCCTTGCTCTGATGACAACGTAAAACATGGCGTATAGTTTCGCCGTTTAACACTTAATCTCTCGTTAACTGTGCGGAAATTGGTAAACGCAGTGTCTTGACACTAAACAATATATTAAGCCAATTAAATAAGCCAAATCACGACTAGGTTACGCTACTCACCGTTATACACTGCATTCATTTTCTACTTTACGCCTGGATATTTTAATAAAAAGAACGGAGTTTATCATTTCTTGCCTATATTTATTCGCTCCTGTAAACTAAGATAGTTAAATAACAATTAAAAAATATATTTAGTTGCATATATTATATTATAATTATACTGTAGTAATATTCATTTCAGCTATAAAGTTTTAACTTAGCTCTTCCTCACCGTAACTGCCACAGAACCAACTAACAACTTAAGCTCACACCGACCGTTGTAGTAAAAACTTTAGTCAACAAGGAAGTAAGAATATTGTGCAATAGTCACTTAAAAGCAGGCTAATTCACAAAGGATTCAGATGATCAAGACTTGCTTAAGTAATACTAAGTTAATCTAGAAAAGTTTCATCTTCATAGTAAAGTTCCGTCCGCAAACTTTCGAATATAATTATTATCACTCTTTTAATATAATCGAGATGATCTCTATCTTTTAGAAGGGTTGAGGTCCCTGGAGGGGAAGTAGGGGAGACCTGGTTGGTAAGTTTGTCGTTTTGAGAATGTGTTAGAACAATGATTTTGTCTTTGACTACTTAGCAGGTCTCTTGGGTTCAATTTTTCGTTGTAATGTATGTATCTACGAGTACTGCTACGAGTACGCTGTAATTCAATCTACATATATTCGTAAATATATATTATTGTGTGTTCAAAAGTTTTGTGCAAGTTAGTGTATTAGATTTTATTCGAATAGAATATATTTTTCAAAATATTATTATTATAATATCATTAGTGTTATAAACAAAGTGTCCTAACCCTTTGTTCTTCCAATGCGAGAAAATGAAAATAATTCATACTCCAAAGTCGGAATCAAGCCCACAACATTTCAATTATCGGGCAGGCATCTTATAATGAAATAAAATATCTCTGATTATAAACTTTTACAATTAGCATTTGCAATTTAACAATTACAGGGCTATAATATATGTTGAGTGTTTGGGTCTTCTATTAGTCGTACTAAATTAAAATACAGCTCTGCTTTCGAATTTTCAGTTAATTGAATAGAATGTAATTTTTATATGTATTATTTTTTTAAATTTCCCAATAATATATTAAATACGAAAGTTTGTGAGCCTCGATGTTTGTTATAATTTCGAGAAAAAACTACTGAAGGGATTTTAATGAAACTTTACAGTAATATAGCTATTATATCAGAATAACATACAGAAAAATGTATGTTAAGATTTTGTTTAATTTGGCTATAAAATAGTAATAACTTTAAGCCGAGTTTAGGTCGCTAGTATTATTTGAAAAAATACGTCTGGGGCTAGAGCTGCGTATCTGACTGTAAACACGAAGTTGTAGATTCATTTTCTACTACCTCTTGGAGTAATTAAACCACGCAATACCTGGAAAATTCGATTCAAAGACAGCAATACGTTTCCTACATAATAGTCATTATTTATGAAAGGAACCTAGATGACTAAAAACAGTTTAAACCAGTAATTTAAAACACAAACGACACAAAGTCATTTAAATAGACATACCAGTGTTAATAACGCCACAAAGAATGATTTACACGAGTTCCTCTAATTCGCTCATTTACTCTGCTTTGAGTTCGTCCT
This sequence comes from Heliconius hewitsoni, assembly GCA_018230445.1. Lineage (NCBI taxonomy): Eukaryota > Metazoa > Arthropoda > Insecta > Lepidoptera > Nymphalidae > Heliconius > Heliconius hewitsoni. Next base: position 10,361 of record DWAN01001928.1, read on the forward strand.
GGAAGTAATCTCGGCCCGGCTCGTTCTAATCCTGTATAATTGCGGTGCTTACTCAGAGTGCGGGCGGGCGTTCTAGGTAAATTATGTTTTGGACAGCCAAATAATTTGAAACACGTTTGGTATATTCGTTAGATGATGTAAAAATGAAAGTGGAGGAGGTTACAACTTTAATGGCAAATCTTTAAATTAAAAAATGACTGCTGACCAAAAACACCACTGACACTGAACTGATTTTGACAAAATGCTCGTGGCTCATAAACTATTCACATAATTTTCATAAAACATAGCTAAAAGCTACCGCGACAGACAAGGCTTTCGATTAAAAAAATGCACTCAATCAGTCACATGAACTCATTCAGGAGCTGACGCACAGATACGTCAAGCTTATAATTCCCTCGTTTGATTTAAAAACACGAAAAAAAAACAATCTGTGATCAAAAATAATTTATATAGATTATTCATTATTCTTTCGGTTCTGAGAGATTGACAGTCAAAGCACAGTAGAAAAAAGGCTGCGTAGAACGCCGTGTAAGGCTGGACATCCTTTGAGAGCATAGAAAAGTAATCTTCAATTAAAAAAAATCACATTTTAGTGAATAGTGTTCTAATATAGACACTACGATTAGCAGTGGAATGCAGAAATTAAAAAACACAATACATATTTTAAACTTTTTTTTAATATAGCAGTGTGTTATTTTTTATGCCTTATGATAAAACTTGTGTAACAAAAAAAAACACAACATCGACCTATCACAATCTCGTTTCTCATAATAACCGCACGCCTCGTAATAAGCTGCACAGGACGCAACTCTGAATTTAGAATATTTTGCTCGCAATTAAAACCGGCTTATTTTAAACAAAAGGGTTACTCCGTATTTTGAGCTCTGCCCCTGGTAAAGGTCATTCTGGAAAAATTCATTCTTATCTTATATTAAAGATAATGATGTGCTATAGTTTTATGTTTTGTTGGTTAAAATATAAAAAGTACATTTGAATAGAAAGACAGGGATAGCGACTGAAAGTAACAGGCTAGCGTGATTTACACGTGAGAAATCATTTATATTCATTTTTCCACTCCCGGAGGATTGGAAAAAATTTAATAAAATTTTGACAGCGTTAAGTTGGGTTAAAGCGCGAAACTACAAAGAAATTTTAATCCCCGAATGATTATAGGTAGATACTGTTCTTATGTTGTATGTATGTGTATCCCATACCCAGCGTAAAGCTAAAAGACAAAAAAATATTTGTTACTTGAAAGGACCTACATGGTGTAATTTAAAGCAAATCTTAATTTTAAACAAAATCACATTTGAGCCTAGAAATAACCATGACGTAATAAGAAATCTTGACAATAATTATTTTTTAAGAAAACACTGGGTACAAATCGAGGCACGATGTTTTAATGTCAATGTCTTTAAAACTTAAGCGGACAATGCGGAACAATGTTAAAAAATATTATTACGGCATAAAAGAACTTACATAAAAAGAATATAAAATAAATTTTATATAATTAATTTTATAAAAGTTACAAATAATTGACTACTTACGAGTACATATAATAGTTGATTATAATTTACATGGTTGATTATATAATATGCGTATTTTTTTCATTTTGTTTTACATACAAATCAGCATCACGCTGTCTCCCGCACACATCAGAGTTAGCAGTGGGAACCTAGTGTTAACATTCTGTTTCCCATTTTCGGTGAACATAAATACAAAAAAAAACACATACGCTCAAATTGATAACCTTCTCCGTTTTGAAGTCTGTTAAAAATAAAACTTCAATTGTACTGATATAAGAAAAATATATTAATAGCAGTAAATGTCTTTTTCAATAAATATAGAAAAAAATTGGAAACTTTTCAGACATTTTATTTTAAATAACTCTAGAAACATTTAAGTTATTATTTGAAAACTATATTGTAATTAATTCTGAATTCCTTTTGTCTTTCCATTTCAATATTTTAAAAGTATTTTGACCTTTCTTAGACTTCCTTCATTTTAATAGACGTAGTGTGAAACCATTAAGATGTTTAAAATCGAGGTATTAATCCCACTGTCTAAATGTATATCAGGTTCACGCCCGGGTACAAGGCAGGGTAGGCAGAGGGAACCCAGTGTTATGACATTCCGTTCCCCACTTTCTGACGAATTCTGGAGGCATTGCGTGTTCAATGGCGGAGCTCAACGTCGCTCTTATTGACTTATCATTTACTTGAATAATCATTTTTCTTCATAATATGTGAAATATTCGACGATCGTAGAGTGTTTGGTTATTTAGTATTGAAAGATTTTTCTGAGGCCGCAGTATCACTAACTGTAGTGTGTGAAGTGAGACTGAAAGCGAAACGGGAAATATTTAATACTAGAGGCCGCCCGCGACTTCGTCCGCGTGGAAGCCCTATGATAACGTAACAATATTATATAATCCCGCGGGAACTCCGGGATAAAAAGTAGCCTATATGTTATTCTGGGTCTTCAGCTACGTACATACCCAATTTCATCGTAATCGATTCAGTAGTATTTGCGTGAAAGAGTAACAAACATCTATACATACATACTCACTACTTTCGCATTTATAATATTAGTAGGATTTTCATTTCCTCGCGCTGGTAACGAAGCAATGTGCGGCTTTCTGAGTTCCGCTCCTCACCAAGAATTCCTCAAGAATTTGATGGAAAGTGTGTGAGTTGAGAAAAGACAGGTTCCCTCTGCCTACCCTGTTATGTGGTTGTGGGTTCGATCCCCACTCGAGGATATGAAATATTTATTTACATTTATATTTTCATTTCTTCGCTCAGGTGTCGATACAAAGAGCGGCGTTGAGTTCCGCCACTCAACACGTAATGCCTCCAGAATTCGTTGAAAAGTGGGGAGCGGAGTGTCTTAACACTAGGTTTACTCTGGCTATACCGCTGAGTGCAGGATACAGCGTAAAGCTGATTAAAAAATACACATTTCATACAATTGGTCAATCGTAACGTCCTCTTTGCGTCGTAATATAAAACGCCATTATATCTGTCTGATATAACCTTATTTTGTTGATATTACTCTCTTAAACAACCGTAAAATTCTGCGCGGAAAGGATTCATCGAAGGATCGAAATTGGAAAAGGATAAATTTAATAGTCTTTATTCAAGATACGAACTTTTTCTATAATTTCATATGGTTTAAGTATAGGGTTACTATTTTAATGTTACTTCTTTATTGTTTTCATTTATTCACTGTGGTAACGAAACAAAGCACGGCGTTCGGTTCCGCCTGTCAACACGCAATGCCTCAAGAATTTGATGGAACCGAGCATTGGAATATCTTAATGGGAAAATAGTGTCTTAACCATATTTCCAGATTTCTTCCTTCTACTCAGAAAAAAATGGAGAACGGTGCATTAATACGCTAAGTTCTTTCAACCAACACTATTTTGCAAGAGAAAAAAATGCATGAAATTAAAGTTGTAAAGAAGAAAAAAGGAAAAATGTAATATAAATAGAAAATTGTAGAATAAAATTACCATTTTAGGTTCAGACGAACTTAAAATTATAGTTTAACATAAATTTGTTAACAGCGACTCAGGTTATGTATGTTGTAACGGCGCCATCTTCGTCAATGCTTGTACACTGACAGGCGCAATTCACAAGAAGTTAGTCTTAAGTTTACAGTTTAAGAAAATCTTTGAATATTTTAGAGTAAATTATATACATATATATAAAATAATTTATATCATTAAATTACTGTGTTTTAGTAATGTATCTACACAAATAAATAAAATTGATGTCTCTTTTTATGATTTTATCAAATTAAACATGATAATATTCACTTTGATGTTCTCCAAAATTAACAATTTTTTTTATAAAATGGAGAAAGGAGTGTCTTAACATTTGTTTCTCTCTGCTTACCATACTGTATGCAGAATACAGCGTAAAGCTGATTTGCTCTATATTTATACGAATACGTACTTGTATTGGAGCAAAGATTTTACGGCACGCCACGCAGGTGCGGCGTGAAGTAAGATATTACGAGGCGAGTGCTTGAACTGTTATCTGCCTGTTACATTATTAGCTCTTAGCTTCGACGAAGTGCTCAGCTATCGTTACATCTTGAAGTTATATGATCCAGATATATTATGTATGCTGAATTTGGGTTAGCTTGAACGTTCTTATAAATTGAATTCAAAAATTAAAAAGTAATTAAAGGGTAAACAGATGGAACCTGGGTACATACGTACATACTTATTAAGACACTTCCGCTTCTTTATTCTATTACCATTTTAAGCTCACACGAACTTTAAATTAAAGTTTAACATAAATTTGTCAGCTAAAAAGTATAAAATGTAACATAAGCACCTTTAATGTCTATCAAATCTATGAAAAAAATATATATTTTTATTTTCTTAATCAAAAATAACGAGTCCACAACATATTTGTACTCTGGTAGTCCGGATAATCACGAATTCATATAACCGAGGGCTAAATAATCGGGTTTCCATATTGTTATAAAGTTGGTTCGCGATCATCGTTTTGACATGAACAATTAAACGAAAATTAAATTTAAATCTTCTTATCTACATTAGTGAAAATATTTACTATAACTAAAAGAGAAAAAATGTAAAACTCTTTTTTTATTAGTTTATTTTTTAGTATTATGTTTGTGAAGGTCACGGAAGGTCTCTTTTGCTACATTATGATTATACACACGTTTCACCACAGTTAAAGTGTCTTAATAAGGAACAGAGTCTCTTAACACTAAGTTCATAGGTTTCCTTTGCCCTGCTATGTGAACCTATCCTCGTCGTGAAGCTAAATAAAATCAAATAAATCCCAGATTTCGCCCTCAAGCATGTAATATGCATATACAATAGACCGGGCGCTCTGGCCACTAAGCCATACGTGGTCGATTTCCAGGAGGCGCGGGTTCGAGTCCCGCTACGTTCAAATTTTTATACATTTTCTAAATAAGTAATTATGTTATTTTTTTTGTCCGTTTGTCGATTTGTCTCTATATTTTTGGAACAGCTTTACCGAATGCAGATTTCCCGTTTTTCGTTCCAATCGTTTCACGATTCTCACGTGTTATCCAGATCGACAATATTTTTATTCATTTCGTATTGTCTATCCCGATAAAATTGGGAAAACAGTTTTTTTCGAAAATGATAATATTCAATATTTCATTGCCCCGAATAGAAATCGAACCCACAACCGTTGCATTAACAGTCACACTATTGTGTCCCTAAGTCATGATGGCCATAGCGTCAATTTAATATGATAAATATTCATATTGATTGAAAAATAGTTATATCACGATGTGTTCCCTGGATTTATCGACATGTGAAGCCAATCGCCTTGCAGAAATAAGAAGCATCTTAAAATAGTACTACAGATCTGGGGCCTAAGTGTGAGCTTAAAAAATACAAAATATAAGCTTAAAAAAAACACATAAAATAAATAAAATAATACTAAACAAACAACTACCCGCCTAACCGCCATATTTCATCAGAAAATAGAAAAACAAGTTATATATTAGTCTCTTTATTGAGGCTGGCACGAGGCATTCAGGTCACATATGTTCGTGAACGCCTCTCAAAAATAACAATTGCCCTCTGACCTCTGCATTATTAAGCTGAATGAACTAGCAACTCTTTTATCGTAGCGCACCAAATTGGCCGATGCCAGTTTCGTTTTTTTAATAGCAAAAAGTTCACCTAGTACGGATATTGGTACAACAATTGGTTAACAGCGTTGGTACTCGAATATTTAATGTTTTCATGCTGAGTATTTTAAACATGAAAGTAATTGATCATATATTTTTTTAGCTTCATTCTGTATCCCGGTCACAGCAGGACAGGCAGAGGAAACCTGATAACGCATTAAGACACTTTTTTCTTATTTTAGACACCTTCATCACGACAGGCTAATATTAAATACTGTTAGCGTACTCTAGTAAAAGAGGGTAGATTTAGGTAAAAATAATTATAAAAGCAGTAGAATTGTGTCAATCGG